>CAUPSG010000014.1:0-65634 GCA_963513935.1 Aphrophora alni
TTAGGACAGGGTTCTTTTATATAATATAAGTAGCAAACAATAAGAAAATCATAGCTCTCTCTCTCTCTCTCTCTCTCTCTCTCTCTCTCTCTCTCTCTCTCTCTCTCACAGTGTGAACATTACGTCTCAAGTCCCAGCATCAATAAGCTTTGAGAGGTTGCTAAATGTAAGTTAGGACACGGTTCTTTTATATAATATAAGTAGGAAACAATAAGAAAATCATAGCTCTCTCTCTCTCTTACAGTGTGATCATTACGTCTCAGGTCCCAGCATCAATAAGCTTTGAGAGGTTGCTAAATGTAAGTTAGGACAGGGTTCTTTTATATAATATAAGTAGGAAACAATAAGAAAATCATAGCTCTCTCTCTCTCTTACAGTGTGATCATTACGTCTCAGGTCCCAGCATCAATAAGCTTTGAGAGGTTGCTAAATGTAAGTTAGGACACGGTTCTTTTATATAATATAAGTAGGAAACAATAAGAAAATCATAGCTCTCTCTCTCTCTTACAGTGTGATCATTACGTCTCAGGTCCCAGCATCAATAAGCTTTGAGAGGTTGCTAAATGTAAGTTAGGACAGGGTTCTTTTATATAATATAAGTAGGAAACAATAAGAAAATCATAGCTCTCTCTCTCTCTTACAGTGTGATCATTACGTCTCAGGTCCCAGCATCAATAAGCTTTGAGAGGTTGCTAAATGTAAGTTAGGACAGGGTTCTTTTATATAATATAAGTAGGAAACAATAAGAAAATCATAGCTCTCTCTCTCTCTCTTACAGTGTGATCATTACGTCTCAGGTCCCAGCATCAATAAGCTTTGAGAGGTTGCTAAATGTAAGTTAGGACAGGGTTCTTTTATATAATATAAGTAGGAAACAATAAGAAAATCATAGCTCTCTCTCTCTCTCTTACAGTGTGATCATTACGTCTCAGGTCCCAGCATCAATAAGCTTTGAGAGGTTGCTAAATGTAAGTTAGGACAGGGTTCTTTTATATAATATAAGTAGGAAACAATAAGAAAATCATAGCTCTCTCTCTCTCTTACAGTGTGATCATTACGTCTCAGGTCCCAGCATCAATAAGCTTTGAGAGGTTGCTAAATGTAAGTTAGAACACGCGCAAAGGATCTTTAAGTACGCTTGAACTTCAAATGGTACTTCGTAAATCACTCCAAAAGGACCATTAAATGTCATTTTTTAAAAATTATTATGCATCTTATATAAAAAGTTTGTTGGCAGAATTCTGTATTAAATTTTACCGGGTGCTATTTTCAATTGACTCATCTGTATTGTTTTCCCTTCATGATTTGTTTCAACTCATCAAAACCTTCAAAATTGTGTATCACACGATTGAAGATATTCAAGTCGATCTCCAAAACTCCTCCTTCCCCAAGACGAAGATTAAAAAATTCATTATACTAAAAAGTAGAGTCTTTACCGAAACTAAAATTTCTAAATAAGATTTTTTTTTTTATTCCAATTATGAACACAAATAAAAGGGAGGGCCGGGATCTTATGAACATACTGTATATTTTTATAATAGATTGTCACTTGTTATTATTATTATTATGGAATTAGTATATCTATTATATAAAATAATAATAATATAATACTGTGTAGCCGTACATATATATTTTGGCGATTGAACACTATCGACATACTAATATGATCAAAACACCTTTTGAACCTCAACCTATATTTATTATTTCAACTTAAGAGTAAGACATTATAAGAGTAAGACATTATAAGAATATAAAGTTTTATTCGTATCAAAAGCCGATAGACAGTTGGCCTATCACAGATTTTTCTATTATTTCTACGAGTATTTACGTCTAATAATAATAATCATATAACGTTTTTATTGAACTCAATTATTATATAAAATAATATATACAAAGAATTTTTTTTAAACACTTTCTCTTGGTCAATAGATCGTCTGAGTAGTTGGACAGTTGTCCTCAAAACAAACAAAAATACTTTCACCCCAGAAAGAGAAAAATAAAACAAGAAGAAAAAATGAGTAAAAAATATAAAGAAATTCAACATACTTTATAACAAACAGGCTTAGGAATATCTATTTACAAAAGAAGAAAATATTCAGCTAGTATTCTAGTTTTTAAAGTTCACTCTCAGGTCTATATACAGAAAGAAAGAAAGGGGGAGGGACATTGTTTAGGCAAAATGCACTTCTTTATTTAACTTAATAATTACACTCATTAATTAACTTGGGTCTATAATTCCAAGCAGATTAGCAAAACACATCAACTTATATTTATAATCCAAGCAGTTTTGCAAAATATAGACTACTTTTTATACCAATTATGGCCATTTAAATACTTATTTAAAGTTGCTTTTATGAAATAAACAGCGTTTTCTACCACCATCATATTGCAAAGCGAACAGAATTTCGAAATACAGGTATAAGAGTACAGTATTTGTTTAGATAAATCTACTCAATTCTGGCTTTATAAAACCAAGGTACTTAAACCGCCTTTTCATTATTTCTAAAAAATACAGATCCTGATCCTAACTCTTTATCTTTAACGTTGTGCACCGACCACTGTTTAATAACTAATTTTCTATACAATTTTAACTATATTTATATTAATGTTTATTGTGTCTATTAGGCCATTTTCGGCTTCTCTAATGAAGCTTAATATTTCACTTTGTTGCTATGATTTTTAGCACACCTGTTAACAATATATTACGGGTGTCACATAGCCAATCACTTTCAAAATTCTATGATCGGTCTGTAACAATTACTACTTTCATTAATCCTGTAAATTCACTATTAGTCCCATCTGTAAATGTGAATGACCTTCATTTCCGTCTATTTCGTGCCGTTTCAATTCTTTAACTTGTAAATTGTGTGAAATGTACATAATTATCAACAATGTCAAAGTAACTGCAATACGATTGTTGTAATAATAAACAATCCTGAACAGGTACACCTCCCCCAATCCAAATTTAATTTTTCATGCTGTAATATTATGTGGACACAAAAATCGACAGGCACACAAAAATGGATCAAACTCTTTATGTCCATGGGAGGATTAGGATATTACTTTGCGAGTTTAACTTATAAACTGTGTAGTTAAGCGTATACATTTAATACGGTTTGCTTTTTTATGGTTTTATATTTTCTTATAAGCCAGTACCCGTGATTTTTGTCTATGGGTATTGTACTGTGCTTTTACTTTTGTACAGTTTTACTTTTCTATCGTTTTGTTACGTTTTGTACACGGCTTTTAGTTTTATGCTGCTTTCTTTCTTTGTGCATTAATGAGGGAAGGGGTTTTTGTATCCGTGACCCTCCTCCCCTAAGTTGTTGGACTTTTATCAATATTTCTGGAGAGGGCGTTTATTTCAATTTTCGAACCCTCGCTTATGGTGTATTTTTTAATTCTCTTAACTTAATTTATTTGTAAATGTTTGGGCCCACAAGTCTATATATACAAAATTTTGAAATGCACGAAAGCATATGCCATTTATATGAATTCATATGGTATGCCCTATCAAAAAGCGGCATGAACATAGTATAAAGTAAGATTATATGTAAAGTAAGATTCAGTAACTATAGTAACTTTAGGAGTTTTTTCTGAAGTTTAGATTGTGTATCCAGAAAAAACACGTATAATTTTATTCTTACAATTTTAAATCACAAAATCTTTAAATTTGACTTTAAATCAGGTTTTGGTCTACAGGGATTTTACAGAAAGGTCCAAAAATTAATAATTTTGCTAAAAATGTTAATAACTCGATCTTTAAAACTATGCAGTCGGACCTTGCTGATCATTTTGCAATTTGTAGGAATGAAAGTGTCAGCAAATTTCTAATCAGTTAGGTAAAATGGAATTTTTATCATTTGTAACCAAACTAAACGTTTTGAAGAGGAAACGTTTAAGTGCATACAACGTTGAAACTAGAATCCCCCCCCAAGCAAAATGAATTTTTTGAAAATACTAAAACTGATTAATATTCTATTAGGTTAGTAAAGTTTGTTCAATAGGTTTTCACAGTTTATTTTCAATGTCAAATCTAGAAGTAGCACCTACACAACCAAAGTTTCCTCAATGTTTTTCACGGTTTATTTTCAACGTTATCTCACAACCTAAGAGTACCTGCCATACAACCAAAGTTTGTTCAATATTTTTCACAGTTTATTTTCAACGTTGAGTACCTGCCATACACCCAAAGATTGTTCAAAATGTTTGCACAATTTATTTTCAATTTTATCTCAAAGCCTAAGAGTACCTGCCATACACCCAAAAATTGTTCAAAGTGTTTGCACAATTTATTTTCTATTTTATCTCAAAGCTTAAGAGTACCTGCCATACAACCAAAGTTTGTTCAATATTTTTCACAGTTTATTTTCAACGTTAACTCACAACCTATGAGTACCTGCCATACACCCAAAGTTTGTTCAAAGTGTTTGCACAATTTATTTTCTATTTTATCTCAAAGCCTAAGAGTACCTGCCATACAACCAAAATTTGTTCAATGGATTTGCACGGTTTAATTTCAAGTCTTCTCAAAAGTTAGGAGTACATACCTGCCATACAACCAAAGTGTGTTCAATTGATGTGCACAATTCACTTTCAATACCATCTCAAAGCCTAGGAGTACCTGCCTATAACCAAAATTTGTTCAATATGTTTGCACAATTTATGTTCAATGTTATCTCAAAGTCTAAGAGTATCTGCCATACAACCAAAGTTTGTTGAATGGATTTGCACAGTTTATATTCAATGCCTTCTTATGATTACTGTCGGAAGATAATAAATTAATTACCAAACTAAACTGTATGTTAGTAAAACTCTCACAAATATTTTAAATTTGTTAACCTCCTCCCACGTGATTACATCAGTGAATACAAATAACACACATTTCTCGTACACTTAACTCACAATTGTACACATGTTAAGTAAAGCCTAAAGGAAAATATTCTTTCGAAACAGAAACTTATGAATACCAATGAAAGTTATGTCTCCACAAAGCTGGACTGTCACTTAATGACGTGTAATTAATTAGTCGCATGTCCGCACTATTGCCAAACCTTTCCCTTAGTGAAATTATGAAAATTAAATTACAGGTATTGTCGTAACCTATGAGCGTGTCAATTCATAGCCACACTTATATCATCGCACTTCCTAATTCTAAACAGCGTTCATTTGAAACGCTATTCAGAACATAACCTGACAAATATACATAACCTGCGGAAGTAAAAACGGCTTCATAATATAGTAGAAGTTTGATGTAAGTAAAAATAAATAAATGTGTAAGTATTTGTACAAGGGCTTGGCTTCCCATAACAAAATAATTGATCTACTTTAACATCTAAACAAGATAATAGTTAAATTATTTACAATAATTACGATCGAAGGTAACATTGTATATAGAAATCTCTTTCTATACTTTCCAAAGTTAGGCTTTTAACTTAAACAATAACACGGAGAAATTTTAGACAATAACAACCCATTTAAACTAATATCGAGTTGTAGATGTTATACTGTGTTTATTTATAGATTCAGCTTATATCTAAAATATCTTAAATAAGCTTTTAGATCTTAATATGGAAATTAAAAATTGAAAACATATATTTAGCATTTTTTGAAACCATACTTTTACAGACAATATTATCTATGAAATACTACTTTACACTACTGCGTCATAAATTACCCGCTTTCCATAGCATGTTGCAACGCTTTAACATTCCTAAATTAAATATTGATTTTGACATAAAATTAAATTATATTACACAAATCATGGTAATTATGGTGTTAAGGTAACTGACAAAATTAAACAATTTACAGGGTATAAAACAAGTCCCAGCATGGTTTAAACTAGATAAGGTTAAAAAAAGCTAAACCTTTGGAAATGTTTATATCAGTTGTAACTAGTAAAAGATGATTGCAATTGCATAAGAGTCCCTGAAAGTTACCGCAATATTACCTGTATATCACATTCCGTATGACTTAAAATCCATTCTACTCTTTATATAAATATCAATTAAAAATCATTGTACATATCCAGAAAATCTGGTTAGATTTTTGTGAATTCTTAAAGAAGAAAACAAAATTCATTTTCAAAAATTGCAGCTGCAGTCAATTTATCAATAGTTTTAGAACGATTTAATTCATTCGAATTCTTTTGTTAGAAAGTTAATTTTTGTTCTTGGGCTGAAAAATCACCTTTTGAGATCCACTATAATCTATCTTCGAAAAAAATACCAAAACTGAAATGATTTTAAAATGTAATTTTATATGGGATACACTAATAAAAAATATGAATATTTTGACATGTTATAACAATAGTCAACCATTGTTATATTGTCAAACATATAACAATGGTTATAAATTACCAATACGCCCACAGTGTAAAAATTTTTGAACCATTTTTTTTTAAAAATCTACTTCAATTTATTTCTGGGAATCTGGGAATATATTATTCTCGTGAAGTTGGGCTGTATACAGAAATTAGTTTTAATTTGACCAATAGGTGTGGCCCACTTCTAAGTTTTCCTTTTATTTTTTTTAAAGTTATCAAAACCTTCACATTCTTCTAACATCCTGTATTCCTTATTTGTATTCCTTATTTGAAACTAATTTTCTCATCGAACACAGTGTGGCCTATAAATCCCTCACTCTTCCTCTAAATATTGAACGAGTGAATACAAAACAAACTTGATTATGGAAAACTTTAAAGGACGATAAGGTCATTTCCCCCAAGACTCGTAAATTGGGTTTTGGGAGTAATTCATATATTTTAAATGGTAACTACCGAGGAGTAATATCTAATTTTAAAGAGATTGACGAGTTGAGAAAACTGTGTAAATGATTGTTAAAACCTCTATCTAAAATGGCACCCGATTGAAATTTAAATCACAGTAATCCATCCATACTTTTTACTTAAGTTTCATAAGAATTTTATTATAAAGGAGGCAATTAAATTAACAATCTCGTCGTGGTCAGTAAAACCCTGTTAGAAGGTCCTTGGACCACAGTGATCTAACAAGTATTTATTTTGTATTATTTATTTATTAACACAACTGAGAAAAAAATCAGTAATCATTCATATCGCACTTTTATGTAAAATCCACTAGTGGGGTTGTCTGCAGTTTCTATCCCAAAAATTGTTACTAATTAATTATTTACACTCAAACAGTCAATTCAGTAGCAGTTGAAACAAGTGGAGAAGTCATTCAGATCTCAGTACAACATTTAATAAATACAACTTAAATTTAAAAACAACAATAATACATACACAGAGCGTTTATAAAGTATGGAATATATACAAAATCTTTATAACTGTTAAACATAGAAAATTTCGTTTGTTGTATATGTTTACAAGATAACATTTACTTCCAGTTTTGATAGTTTTTAATTTTAGCAGCAATCTTGGATCCGTCCATCTTGAAATTTGGTTTACTTTTTAAAATGGGAACCGGGTCACGTGATACATGTTTTTACATTTTTTTAAATTTTTATTATTATTATTCTGGCTTCAATATAGGAATCTGTTCTTTTATATCTCATTTCCGTGAAAATTTATCAACTAATACAACTACAGAACATTTAAAATTTTAATTTACAGATATACAAATAAAGCTATTTGGCAAAGGCCTAAACGGCTATAAAATTCACCAACTACTTTAGAAATGGTCTGATCAGTAATAGAGTTCGTTTCTTGTACGTATCTTATTTTGTAGTTCATTTAGGTTTTCTTGTTGGTTAAAATACATTTTACTTTTTAAATATCCAAATAGAAAGTAATCAAGAAGAACAAGGTCAGGAAAAACTACGACATATTTAAAGGTAAATACCCAACTTGTTTGTCCGCCTGTAAATTATGGTTTTAAATGTTCTGTAGTTATATTAGTTGATAACTTTTTAAGGAAATGAGATATAAAAAACAGATTACACATTGAACTCAGAATAAAAAAAATGTAAGACTATATGTCATATGAAGCCATTCCTATTTATAAAATGTATCCTAATTTCAAGATGACGGATACAAAATTTAAAACTGTCAAAACTGTAAGTAAATATTGTTATATAGACATATATCAAAAACAAACTTTTTATTTTCAGCCGACTTATAGATTTTTTATATATTCCTTTATACAGACTTTATGAACACTCTGTATGTACAGGGTGTTTCTCAAATACTTTGACAATCTTCAGGAGCGGATTCCTTACATAATAATCAATAATAAAGTTCCTTATAAGCATACGCCCGAAACAGTTTCGTTTTCAGACAATCAGCCAATTTTGTATTTTTACAAAAAAAACATAGCTTTTGAAGTAATTAAGATATTGAATTCAGATTTGGCATACACATTTTTTAAGTAATATTTTACAAGTGTGCAATATATAAAAACTGTATTTTTTATTATTTTCAAAAAAGGCGGCCGTTTTAAAGTTTTAATATTGAATATCTCGAGAACCATTAATTTTACAAAAACATTACAAGAGACAAAAAAGTTTCCTCTTTTGACTACAAATAAAATGAGTTTTTAAATATTTTTTCTGTAAGTAAAAAAATAGTAAAGTTATTGTCAAAAAACTGAAACCAAATCTTGGTAGTTGTCTACAACTAAGATTAGGTTGGAAGCAATGATTTTTTTAAATTATTAAAATTTAAAAAATAATAGTAAAAAAAGTTGTTTCTAATCTAATCTTAGGTGTTGTAGACAAATACCAAGAAATTATGTTTTCAGTTTTTTTTGTCAATAACTCGGCTATCCTTATACTTAGAGACCAATTAAAAAATCATTTTATTCGTAATAGTTTTCTCTTTTAGTTTTTTTGTAAAATTAATGGTTTTCGAGATATTCAACATTAAAACTTTCAAACGGTCGCCATTTTAAAAATAATACAAATACAGCCTTTATTTTTTGCACACTTCTAGGGTATGTATAGAGTGTTTGACGACGAAACGAAAAGAATTTCAGGACGAGTTCAGTAGCTAAAAATAATGAAAATTTCATATAAACATAGGTCGGGAAACGCTTCTTTTTCTGTATGCCAACTATTTTTTTGTTTTAAAAAATTAATAACTTTGGAAATGATTAAGATTTATGAGTTTAAATTTGGTATGTGCATTGTTTATACTATTTATTATCAGTATTCAAAACTTTACTATGTAAATATTTAAAATGGCGACTGTTGAAATTACTTAAAGTCAAATATCTCAAAAACCGTAACTTTTACGAAAATTTTATAAGACAAATATTTACATTTTAAATGACAAACAAAATGGGTTTTTATTTTTTCTGTATAAAACCCTAAATTAAAATTAAAAAATTTATAATTTAAAAAACCCTAAAACGATAAAAATTGGTAATTATTAAGAAACATTATGATAGGCCCAATTATTTCTTATTATACAGTATCAATAACTCATGCTAAAAAGCAATTTTTTTAATTTTTTTAAATAAATTAAAACAACATTTTTTTAGTATAAACCACAATATTTTATTTGTATCATAACATACTCAGAAAGTAGACTTAAACTTGTTTAAAACTTTAAAATTTTCTTTATTACAAACTTTTAATTACAAACTTGACAACTCCGCACGCATTAAAAAAATTAAAATATTATTGAACAAATAAATGGGTTTCCTTATATATATATATATATATATATATATATATATATATATATATATATATTCCGTGTAATTAATATACTGTAATTATTTATTATATATAGAGGATGTCTATTTAATAAAAAAACCTAAATTGAATACAGTCAATCGTTTTGAATAACAAATACTAAAAGATCAGCTACTACCAAAAATGATGTGCATTGTTGCCTAAACTACTGCCTAATTTGTACAATTAATATTTTTGACATTGGACCTCAAAACTTTCAGTCAATTGCTATTTTCAAATGGTTAAGGGGTTACATATTCATATTTGATAAAATCTGGGAAATGGATATGATTATTATTTCTTAAAGTTTTGATTTTTTTTTAAGTTGCTTCTAACCTAGTCTTAGGTGTTGTAGCCCTACCAAGAAATTATGTTTTAAGTTTTACGTCAATAACTTGATTATTCTTTGACTTAAAGACAAAATAATATATCATTTTACTTGTAGTTAAAAGAAGAAACTTTTTTGTCTTCCTTGAATATTTTGTAAAATTAATGGTATTCGAGATATTCAAGAATAACAATTTTAAATGGCCGCTATTTTGAAAATAATACAAATACAATCTTCATGATTTGTAGACTTTTAAAACATTACATAAAAAAAATGAGTGCCAAATCTGAACTTCAATATTTTATCTACTTCCAAAGTCATAATGTTTTTTTTTTAATACAAAAAGGTGGATTCATTGAAAACAAAGCGGTTCAGGACACATGTTTAGGTCTATAGGAACTTTCTTATTTATTTTTATGTAAAGAACTCACTCCAGAAGTTTAGCGTCCTATTTCAGAAATTCCCTGTAGGCCTGCATTTAATTTTGCATCACAGATGCAAAGAGCATTAATTTAATGAACCATTTTATAAAATACATCGGTAGCTTCGTTCCTTCCTTGTAAACAAACCATCAGAAATTTCTCAACGAAAATAATATTTTTCTGGCTAAATAAATCTAATAAAACTGTCCCTTTAAATTGCAAGAAAAACTTCAATTAAAAAATAATATTTATTTTTGTACTGGGTCATTAGACCTACTATTATTCCAGAGGAAATAATTGTTACCGTTTAAAATTTAAAAAATAAATATGTCATACCGCTGACAATGTTAATGTATCAGTTAGACTAAACAAGTTTAAATTGTTAAAACAAAAAACTATTGCTTATCTCTTAACAAAACTACACAAACACAATAAAACTACTTATTTACGCACTCTATAGCATTGCAAACGTCGGTAGCCTCCCTCGGAGGTTAGGCTCCAATTAGGCTTCGATTTGACAACCGTACGCTTTCCTATTGCACTCAACGGACAAGATTCATGGCGCATAGTATAGGATGACAATCAAGAGGTGCAAAAATCTTGCACAAACTTTCTCACTCACCTAAACTCAGCCCAAACCCAAATAAAAACGAACAAAAACTAATCTTCACCAAAAATCTCAGTTTGCAATCAGAGAATTAAAATGAACCAATTGAAAACCATAACTTTGAAAAAAATATTAATATTATATGTTTAAATAAAAACCTAATCATGGTTTCTCGTGACCTAAACACGTCCTCAACGTATAAATCGAGCTTTTAATAACAGTGGTAAAGTTTAATTTAGTTTCATTTTCCACACTGGTTTGCGTCATTTAATCTTCACTAGCTAACTGGTGTTTTGTTATTCGATTATAAAAATATATCTCGGAAACTATCTACGATAAAATTAGGTCAAGTAATTACAAAATCTCTTTCAGAAATCAACCGTATCCATTCAACAACGCCGAGTATATGTAGCAATTAGTGTCCTCTTTTCCGAAATTCCATCTTCATTGAAGTGTTTTGCGTGGATTAAATTTTAGTATAATATTGTTTAGAAAGGATGAAACTAAAATAGAGTTTAGAACAAAAGTAATATTGCTCACGAATTTAATAGAATTTCTATAAAACATATTCATAAGATACAATCAGTGGAGAGAGTAATAACTTGGAGAATGACACCAACTCGAGCGAATCTTCTGTTGAAATTCTTCTTTTGTTTTTATACTGAGGAAGTAAGAAAAAAAAGACATAATGTAGAGAGAGTTATAATATGATAGTTACACAAAATCTATGTCTGTTTTTTTTTTTACTTGTATATCCGTTTATAAATCTCCTGAGTCCGAAAAACAGATTTTGGAAATTATGTCTGTCTGTCATATTTGCAGTGCTCTACAGTCTAAACGCGTAGACAGATTTTAATCAAATTTGTAACATTTGGATTTTGGGGATGGGTGAGTGAGATGTTTTGTGATGTTTTTACATCTTTTATCATACAGTGTGGTTTTAAAATCCCTCCCCCTCCTATTTTTTGTTTACATTTTATATCAGATTGTTTTTTAAGCAATACCGCCCATTATAAATGTAAAAACGTAATGTTTTTTTTAAGTGTTTGGGAATTTTAGGGGATCACACTAGATCCTAAATGTAGGAGTCAACTTCAAAAATCTTAATGAGATATATCATACAATATATCGTTTAATACTGTAATTCTTTTTTTTTTTATTTTAATAGTGGTTGAATCACGTATCAGTTTTCGTTTAGGTTAGGATATATCGAAAACGACAAAACCTTTTTCAGTTTTTATTCCACCACTGTTTTTAGAAAAAGAAAACAAAATACGTTACTATACTATATGTCGTATGGCCTTCTCATTACAACGTTCAAGTCGACTCTTAAATCTTAAACCTACTAAAATTCCCAAACGTTTAAATAGTTTATGTTTTTATATTTAATTTATAATCGGTAAATATTACTTATGTACTTTCGTAACACCGAAGAAATATTTAAACCACGATAAAAATCTTGCTTCGTACTTTGACTTATTACCGATGCTCGGTATTCAAAAGTGTTCACTATGGAAATTTCAAGAATGAAAATATGTTGTACGAAAGTTGGATGAATATAATATGTAAGTAGGCCTACTATAACATAATCTGTCCTGTTTCTCAGAGAATAATATGAATTACCGATCCTATCCTGAGATCTATGATAGTTTGACTCTCCAATAATATTCAGAGGCTCATACAAACAATTAAGATTATACGGAGTGCCCTTTATAATTTACAAAGAATGTTTATTAACTACGAAATAAAACAATTTTCTTTCTATTTTTGGTCAGTTTTGTTTTAATAAAAAATCGGTTTTTTAAATTTTGATTAACTTTTTACAGACTTTATTTACATCAATCTATTCAGAATTAAATAAAAAATTGCAGAACTCTAGAAAATTTTCGTTCTACTACCAACAACTGAACATTTGACGGGCTATAAATTATTACTCTACAAACATAATTAATTGTGTACTTTAGACGGCCTAAAAAATATTGCTCTTCAAACATAATTATGCACTTATGACGGGCACTAAAATAACACTAGATCCAATAATATCTGAGATATCTGGAAAAAAATTATTCACCTTTGACGATTTTTTATATAGTTAAAGACACAATAGCTTGTTTTAAAACATTACACACGGAAAAACTTGTAGGTCTACACATTTGACGTTTTTTAAATTATTTCGCTCCAAACAAAATTGTTCACCTTTGAAGTGCTTTAAAATAACTATAGAGCCATAATTTCTGAAATTTCTGGGGAAAAATTGTGTACCTTTGACGGCTGTAAAATATTACGCTTAGAAAAAATCTTGAGGACCTGTTTTATTATATAAAGGTATGCACAAAAACCGGAGAGATAAAACTTTGTTCTAACTTTGAACAACATGTAATTACAATAACAACTTTACTTTCCATTCTATGATGTTTCTACTAGGTTAGTCCTGAAAACTACACAAGACATTTTTATGAAACTAGTTATGTTTCTACTATTGGTCATGTTTCATTTAAGGAACAACAAAACAGAGAGCATTGTGTCCAAATGTCTGAAATATGTTGTAACTCTGTAGCCTAAGAATCACGCAACTTATTTCGTTATGAAACTTATTACACGGTGTAATTTACTTACAAAGTGGTTCTTTATAAACACTGTATAATTTTATCCGTTTTAAAAGAGAAAATACTAAGTATTTGCCAAACGTGGAGACTGTGTCGATTTTCAGGGTATTTCATGGTTAACTCCTCAGAGTCTTGTGTGTTTTCACGTTTTAAACTTATGTCCTAGTTTTATTATAAAGAGAGTTTGATTAGAAATTGAAGTAAAGCCCTTTTTGTGATGGACGTGACACACGCCACTTCTAAGTAGGACGCGGTGGTATATCTCCTTGGTAGTCGTTTGTCCAGTCACACATACACGATGACTACTTTCTCCGTCCACTTTCATCACTTTCGATGCCGATTAGAGACGCGTACACTCTTACACATTCCACATTTACCATTTTCATTAGCAAGTAACTCGATTAGCAATCGTTAGGCAACTTCGAGAAAGTGTCGATATTATCACAATTAAATATTGCAACAATGGACGAAGGAGAATTTCAATGTAATAGCTCGAGAAACAAAAAAGTCACTTTCTACCTAGAAAACAATACCCGTTATTTAAAATGATAATTTGTGTAAAAATAGCACAAAAGATGTTTATTTAGAATTAGAATTACTTATTTATTTAATTTTTCATAAATTAAAATATCACACTGTATATACAGAGTGATTCAAAATCGTACAGCAATATTTCGAGAGCTGATTCTAGAGCTAAAAATAAAAAACATAGTTTATATAAACATAGGTCCGGAAACTCTTCGTTTTCTGTCTGTCTGGCATTTTCTGTTTTTACAATAACAAAAAACATATCTTTGGAAGTAGAAAGATAAAAGTGAAGATTTGGTATACATCTTATTTATTTAACTTTTACCAGTATAACAAAAACCAAAACTTAATTATGTACATTTTCAAAATGGTGGTTTTTAAAAATGTTTAATGTTGAATTATCTCGAAAACCATTAACAGTAAAAAATATTTACTCGAAACAAAAGAATTTTGCCCGTTTTAACAACATACAATCAAAAATTAGTACATATAAAACACACAAATTTTTCAAAAACTTGGTTATCTTTGACATACAGAAAAAGTTCGCCAAATTGAAAATGTATAAAATAAAGTCGTGATTTTGTAATACAGGCTATTAGTACAAATTTACATAAATAAATCATATACCAAATCTAGTACTAAAGAAGGTCTCGAAGATGGAGGAACTCCACAATGCGGTGACAAATAAGACAATGCAAGGATTGCAAAAGATTGTACTCAAACTAATTATGTAAATCCTAGCAGGTACAATTATTATAATAATCTTATCTATACTTCAAAAGATATAACTATTTTTTGTAAAAACACAAAATGGCCGACAAACGGAAAATTAAGCGTTTATAAACACATTTTGTCTTATTTTTATCTCTAACATCAGCTCCAGAAATATTTCCGTAGAATTTCAAAACATCCTTTATATAAGTACTGACTGAATGGCCCATCACATCCATCCCAAAGCCATTGGACCAATAGAGACACGAAATTCGCAGAGTTAATTCCTTATGTAACGATTTTAAGACGCCTAAAAGGGATTTTTCTAAATTCGACTCCTATTAGATTTGAAAATGAGTAAAATGTGTTATCACTGATTCTTCAATAACTTTAGACTCAATGAGATATAAACTTTATTTTGCATTACAAATTTTAACCAATCGAATACTTAAAAATAATCCCTAAAACTTATCTACACGTATAAAAGCAAATGTCCTGACCGATTGATTAACGTTCAAACCCAATCCCTTGGATAAGAAACATGAAATGAGCACCGTAAACATGTGTTCTCACGGATTCTTCAATAACTCTTAGGCCCAATGAGATTAAAATTGATTTACCTTTAAGATTTTACCAATTAAATGGCTAAAAATAATCCCTGTATGTACAAAAGTAAATGTTCTGACAGGCTCAACAATGTCCAGCCCAAAACCTAAGGACTTAGAAACTTGAAAACCGTATATTTCCAGAGTAGGCTATAAACTCCCGACGAAGGGATTGTTCGAAATTAGACTCCTAAGGGGTTTGAAAAAAGATATAATGTGTTTTCACGGATTCGTCGGTAGTTATTAGGCCCGTTGAGATAGACATGATTTTTATTCAACTAGCTCCAGACAGCCAGAAGATCAGGAGTCTCCTTCACTTCAGTACTTCACACTTGTTCAATCTTACTATGGTTTTATCTCTCGACATGTTACCAAAATCGACTGAAAACGTTGCAGCGAGTAAAACATTTTAAAAATATAATTAATAAACTTTAATCTTGCTTAATATCATTTGTAAGACTTGGGTTGCCTCAGGACATCTGAATCATCAGTTCTCCCAACACTGTAAATATTAAAAGTAGTGTATCCTTTTTTAAACTTGATAAGTATGATTATTGGAGTCTACATATATACAGTAACTAATTTAAAAAAAAAAAAAAAGTTAATTTTGAAAAGAAAATGAAATATTTTATTTTTAGCTCGGTAGCTAAATTATCAAATATCCCAGGAGCACTGAGGCGATATTCACACTAAGGAAAACGAAAATTTCCGAAGCACAAATACAAGAAACAAAACTAAGATTATATAAAATAAACACAGTAGATTTATTTTAATATAGTTTTTTTCTTGTTTTTGTGGTTCGGGGAATCCTTCTTTTCCTTATTAAGCTAAATTATGTTTCAATGGTTTGATTGTATATGGATATAAATATATGGGTTTAAACTTATGTACCCAACTCTATAAAAGTCATCAATACAAATAGAATTATTATTATTAAAAGAAAATACCTTAATCTGGTACCAAATGAAAGATAAGTGTTTGTTTAAGATCAGTTCAATAACTACTAACACCTGAGTAGTTACTTGGCACTCACTTTAAAGTATCACTTTCAAAACCTATTTTCGATACTAGACATATTCGCAGTAGATATACTTTCTACATTCTACCATTTACTATTTGGTATCAAATGCAAATATCAGTAGTACCGCTATAAATGTAAGTGGTACTAAATTATTAAATCCCATATCCTATTTTTTATGTACATATTGCAACAATAAAAGGCACAAAAAAGCAGTCTATGATAACACTAATATTAGAATAAACCTCAACAAAATGATATTTTACTGAACTTAAAATTAAAGTGACCAAAAACAAACGTCTATGTTGGACCCTCTATCAAAAACAATTTTTTAACCAAAGCATACATATAATAATTTAAACTAATGTTAGTGTAGTACATTTTTAAAACAAAAAAAAAAAAAATATTGATAAATTTCACAATCCGAAGCTACAATGATCATAAACTTCCACTGATGTCTTTAAAAAAGTATGATCGGCGCTTGCCTTGATAGAATAAAATTAAAACAAATTCTCACAAATAGTACGTTTATTTATTCAAACGCGTTTCAACTACAATGTCGCCATCTTCAGTGATGCACGAGCTATAATAAGTTAGTTATAGTTTAGTCATTGTAGCTCGTGCATCACTGAAGATGGATGGCTTTGTCGTTGAAACGCGTTTGAATAAATAAACGTAATATTTATTCTATAAAGCTAACTTAATGACAAGGAACACAATTCAATAGGAAAAACTCAGAATTTTCCCATATATGATTAAAATTCTTCGGAAATATTAAAAATTTGTTTATTCAACTTTTTTTTTCAATATCACTTTAGATAAGTTTTTTTTATAGTATAGAAACATTTAGGGATATAGATATAGAAATTTTCTACAGAGTGATTAAAAATTGCACAACAATACTCCGAGAACTGATTCTAGGAGTCAAAATAAGAAAAAAGTTCATATAAACATGTCCGAAAACCCTTCGTTTTCGAATTGGCCTAACCTAAAAATCTCGCTCTGATTTTTGCTCCAACAGTGAAATGAAAATTGTTTGTCTTGAAACCTAATTTAACGAACATATTTACTGGTTTTATATGTTTTTTACCTGGAAATTTTAATGAAATAGGTCCCAGAACTGTATCTCTTATATTTTGTTATAAAATACAAAACATTGGAATAGAAAAATACACTCTTTATGTTTAGTTAATAACTTTACTTTGATAAACGAATAAAAATTAAGAATAAAACTTGTAGAATTTAATTATGAAAAAATTTACGTAAATAAATTCAACAAAAAACTCAACAAATTCAACAAAAGAAATTCTACTAAAACAATACGAACCGAAATGTGTCAGAAACGCTGAAACATAATTAAATAGAACTGAAACGTTCTTTATATTTTGTAACTTATTTTTAATAAAAGTAGAATTTCCGTAACTTGCATTTATTTTTATTGACTTTACAGAATTAAATTCTTTAGAAATTTGTTCAAAACTTGTATTCTATCATCCATTTAACACAGTTATTTCTAACTGTGTTTTCGACTTCAATTTTTTAAATTACACAACAATTTTCTCGGAAATTTCTGAAGACCTATTTAATTCAAGTTTACAGATAAAAAAACATTTAAAACTAAAAAATTCCTTCCTTAATTTGTGTCCTAAGAATTATTACAGTATGGCTTCAGTTCACGCTAGGAACCGTCATGGCAAAATATTTCGCTAGCCGTAATTCGAAAACGAAGCGTTTTTATAAAGGTTTATTCTCATCTTCACCCCTAAATTCAGTTCCGAAGTATTGCCGTGCAATTTTGTATCACTCTGTATATTTTGTTTTGCGAAGTAGTGGTGAATCACAATTAGTAATATATTAGACCTCGAACTAGTTTTATCTTTGACATGCTCGTATTAATAAATTTAACCTGTTAGATTTCTTCGTGTAAATAACATCAAAAAGGTCTGAACATAAAAGTGAAATTATTAAGTGTCTAAATAAAGTGACCACTGCAAAATCAGTAACTGATAAGCCCATTCTGAGTACAGGACTAAGCTAAGAAAACCCTGATATTTTTTTCAGATCCAGTACCGACTAGTGGAATAAAATTCTTTAAAATCTTAACGTGTAAACTATGATGTAGACGTGTTTCCAGTACTAAAGTTATTTATATCTTATATTATATGTAAATCAATTTTAAAGTAAGATGATATAAAACACGAGTAATATAATATTACTAAATGTTTAATTAATACAGATTACACAAATCATTAATACTGTATTTATATTTGAAGTAACTGTGTTCAGGAGAACTTGGAGCGGGATTTTAAGAAAATCCGCATTCGTATTTAGAGTGAGTCAGGCAGCAATCAAATATAGATATAATGCACTTTCACAAATATAAAATCCAGTTTGTTTCGGGAATGCCGAGAGAACCTCAAAGCTCTGACTCTGGAAAACCGGGTAAACTTTGCATCGGGTACCGGGACATAAAGGAGTCGAGGGAAATGAGGAGGCAGATATATCGGCTAAACGGGACTCTGCGTAGGAGTTCCTAGGAACTGAGCCGGCAGAAAGGATACCTGTGTGTTTGGCCACGATGGCCATAATAAGTGGGTTCCGAGAAAACACTATCAAAGATGGGATTTGGAGGGACTCTCATAACAAAACTACAACTAAGAAAAATCCCATTAGTTAAACCCGGAGGAACAGTACATATCTCGGGTAGGGGACAACTCGGACAAATCAAGGTACTTATTACGGGAAAATGTGGTCCAAGGGTGAACTTGCACATGGCAAAACTGAGTGTAGACTGTCCGGGAAGTGTGAGGAGACCTGAGGCAGTATATGAACTCTTCGATTATGAAGCTCTTGCAAATAAGAAGTTTATAGCTTCCAAACTCTTGGTGAACTTTCATCGGATGAGCTAGTGAATGGACTACTAAAACTCATAAAGGGTTAAATCTAAATCTTTCGGGCTAGAAATAAGAGGCTTAGCTGTACAAGAGATGTTTAATGTGTCTGATATAAGTGAATTTTATGAATGTGTATACGTATAATGTATAGGTGTATTGTATTGCAAATGGTTTGTTTTATTTAATTTGCCAAAGGTAGTTTAAAAATAAATAAATTGAATATGTTAGTGTACATAAACTAGATGTTTTTGTTCATTTTTTTATAAATTTTTTGTTTCCTTAAGTTTATTTTATTTTTTATTAAAAGTAAGAAAGGCAATAATTTGGAGTCCCTAACATTGTTTCTAGAACAATGTAGAGAATTATTTGTTTATAGAGAGTTTCCAGATATTACTGAACCAAACTTCAGGCACTGATTGTTGCAAGAAGTGCTATATAACATATATTGCTTAATTTTCCATCGATCTGCCATTTTGTTTTTTTATAAAAAAGTTATAACTTCGAAATTCAGCTTAATTTGGTATACGCATTTTTTTATATAACGTTTCACACATGCACCAAAACAAAATATATATATTTTTTCCAAATGGCAGCAGTTTAAAATTTTTAATATCTCGAAAACCGTTAACTTTATACAAAATTTTAAAAAGACAAAAAGTTCCTTTTTTTATAAAAAACAATTTTTTTTCTATTTAACTGTAGCTCGAAGGATAACCGACAAAACCGAAAACATAATTTCTTGTTAATTGTCTACAACACCCACGATTATGCTAGAACCAAAATAATTTTAAATTATGACAATTTTTAATAACAAAATCCATGCATCTAATTTCAACTACATAAACTTAGTTTTAGTAAATAAATATCCCACCAAACAGCTTATAACAACAAGAAATAACAACAAACTCGTATCAAATGCTTTTTATTTATAAAATTACATTGTGTTAAAAGTGCCTACATTGTGTTATGGATTATTATTATTCAGCTTATTATTATACTTAAGATCTAATAATAAATAAATTGCGAATTCATTTTTGTTGTTTATAAACAAACAGTGGTTTTGTCAATAACATAACCTCCTTGTGAATTTTGCTTGAATGTTTACGTTAGGTTTAACCTAATCTTGGGTGTTGTAGAAAATTACCAAGAAATTTTGTTTTAAATTTTTTTGGTCTATAACGCTATTATCATTCAAGCTACAGTAAAAATACAAAAAACATTTGGTTTGTCATTAAAAAGGGAAACTATTTGTTCCTTATAAATTGTGTATAAAGTTAAAGGTTTTCGAGATATTAGACGTGAAGTATTTTAAACGGCAGCCATTTTGAAAATATATGAAATAAATTCTTTGTTTTTGGTACACTTGTAAAACGTTGTATTAAAAAAAAAATGCTTACATCAATTTTGAACTCATTATCCTAACTATTTCCAAAGTTATAACTTTTTTTGTAAAAAAAACCAAATGACGGATAAACGAAAACTTAAGCAAGATAGGATTATTTGGCATTTCTTGTTATTTTATCCAAACCTATCCGTTCCTGAAGTTTGGTTGCCTTAATTTTCGACACCCTATATATTAGTTTTTTTCCTACATATTTTAAGTAATTATTTAGGTTTAATTTGAAGAACTGTCATTCTAATTAATATTGATTGTGATTATTTTTTCAAGAGTGCTGTTTTTTTACCACCATTTCGTTTTGGTTGGTATCAAATTTTTCTTTATCAAAAATATTGTTAAGGTTAGGTTAGGTTAGGTTAGGTTAGGTTAACTGTAAAGCTAACGTTTCACGCGTATTTGTATTAAAATAGCTACGTTTAACCACTAACAAACTCAAAGCAAACATTCCGATTATTCGGATTCCATAGATTTAAGTATAGGCTACGAAGTTTGCTAATCGTAAAAATGTCGACCTGTTTTGATCTTCAAGTTTCATGACTTCAGGAAACAAAATGTGATTTTCGAACTTCCCACAGTGGGGTAATCCCAAAAAGCTGGTCAAAATATTAAAACTTGATTAATTTTAATGAAAATTCGTGTACAAGGTTTTTGAGGTTGCTAATTACGATTCCGACGTTAAAATTGCAACAAAAAAACAAAATGTCGGATCCAATATGGGGGACTAAATTAAAATTGTAGAGTAGGCTATGTATGACCTTTAGAAGTCTGGATATACGATTGGGAATTCACATACTAATTAAAACAATTTTCAAGTGTAAATGGACCCATTTTTATTAATAGAGAAATTATAAAACATATAGAGTGAACATATAAAATAAAGATATAGGGAGTACATAACATAAATGTATTTACAATGTAGAACACCTGGTCTTCATCTTCTGAATCATTGTCTATTCTTCAGAAGGGGTGTGACAGTACACTTTACACTACTTGTTGGGGGAATCGAGAGTTGCAGTGCTTTCACAGTTAACGATTTCAATTTTTTCTGCAGTAATTTTCTTACGCTCAAAATAAAAGGACCAGAGGAGATTAGTAACGGCACAAACAAATCTTCCATTGTTTATGTTCGATTGCATTTTCGTGTAAAATATTCCCAATACCTTCTAATAAGTTGTGCGTCTTCTGGCATTTGACCGATTGGTAGTATTGAGTTTACTATTATTTCTTTGCCGTGAATAAGAATTTTGTGCATTGAACTTGGCGTATAGAACCAGGGATACAATTGAGGGGGGGAGGGTTCATCTTAATTCTATCGAGATTCAATTAGGTACTATGAATTTGTTGTTATCTTATTATTGTAAAACAGATTATTTGTATTAATAAAATTCAAAATTTATTAAATATTTGAATTTTATATTTATTCTATATTTTTATAAAACTTGTTTTTATAATTAAATTAATTAAGAAATAATGGAATTAAACATTTTTCTTGACGATTAAAAGAGTGATTTTCTACTTATTCGTACAAAAACCTGCACGATTTGCAGAATGGCAGCTGTATTTTTTTTTCACGATTCATTAGATAATATAAGCTATAATCCCTATAAATTTCATTGTGGAATTATGCGGGATTTATAACTTTTTACATTTAAAAATAACAAAATTTTCAATTTCACACTTTGAATATCATCTGTATAATAAAATAATACCGACTGTATAATAAAAATTACCTAAATTAGTAACTTCATTTTTTGAATTTTGGCCGGCTTTTAGGGATTTTGCCCCACTGTGTTGCGTCCGTCGTCTTTGTCCTCTGTACAGTACTGTTCACAAAAAATAAGATAAAAACATGAAATCTGGTATAAGGGACTATAATGTGCTCGAATTGAAACCTATTGAAATTCAGAAAAATGGAATTGAAAATGCCAAAACGACAGACATTTTAAACCATTTGATGTTCATATCTCGTATGTTATTCGACTTACACGCAATAAAAATGTACGGATTTCAATTCTGCATGTAATGGTACCAACCCCACTACTCCACGATGACAAATTATTTTCAAAAATGTAATTTCGATCCCTCTACAAAAAAAGTGATATTCGTATAACTACGAGATTAGGGTACAGCTACGCGGCCGAACACGAGCAAAGCGAGTGGAAACTAAGTGATATACACAAACTTTGGAACAAACTGACACTAATGTGTAAGACCCCATTGGGTCTACCGATACAAACAGTTCCTGCGAGGCTAAGGAAACCAACTTTCCAGTATTATATTTATTTAGAGGATCTACTTCATTTACATTGTATGATCGAGCCGGGCAAGTGCCTTGATAGCGCTCGTGAACTTGTTTTTGTCGATCTCAAAGACATTCTGTAAAAACACACTGATAGTTTTGTGTTCTTCGATGAAGTAAGACGTACCCATAGGCCCTACAACGTAGAATGACCTGGATTTTCTGACTTTCCGTAGCAATGCAATATCCGGGATATTCCTTGTGTACTTTAGCGACTATCTCTACAACAGTACAGTACAGGGAATTCCATTAGCTCGGTATTATCTCATCTTTACTTACAGATGAGTTTCGAAATAAATTGTTACCGTAAAAACTTTCCTCTAATTCTACTTGCGTAATAATACATCCTACTACGCTCTGGCCCTAGTGTGAGATCACCCTGGTAAAACCCGAACAGGATTTAGGTGATAAATGAAATTATCAATTAACTTCTGACGTTAAAACAAATCCCCAAATCCAAATAAAAACAAAGCAAAACTAATCATCTCCAAAAGTGTCAATTCGATAATTATCTATCAAAAAGTGAAAATAAATCATGGACGCGGTTTAAAAGAAAAATTATATATCTAAATAAGTGCCTAAACTTACTTCGCTCGTCTTCATCGTATATTATATTTGATTAAAATCTTACTTTCAATGACGGCGCTCAAGGTTTAATTTGGTTTTTTGGCAATTATTCCTGTGCCGTAGACAGACATCCAAAACAGATTTATTATATAAGTCACTGCTAAAACATGTCGAGTTGTAAAGGACATTATTGTCCTAAACCATGCGTTTAATAACTGCCAATTTTGCTCGATTCCTTCCATGCATTTTAATAACGGTTGGACGTTTAGACGTTCAACACGACCTAAATATCACAATTAAACTGTTGGATTCACAGTTATTTTATTTAATAAATTTATATATTTGGGTTCTTGTATGTTTTAATAAATGACTGATACACAATGAATTAGATTAATTATAAGATTCTGCCAATCCTGACATTGTTTTATTATTTATATTTGTCGACGCGTTTCGGAGTTTCTCCATTTTCAATACCACTTAACTGTCTATAATTTAATAAATTAAATCTTCAATTTAATGTACTGGGTTCGTTCATTAAAGACTCGTTTTATATATATATAGTTTTGTCACGCCCCCGTACCACAATCGACAAATAAAAACTACTGATTTTTTTTTAAGTACACAGAATAGTCGACGATTTGTGACGTTGATTTCTTTCATTGTGTAGTTTTCATGATATTCACATGATTCATTGTTAACATTTGTCATTGCTACGACAGTTAATTCGAGTAGTAACGACCAATTAAAATTAAAATACTTTATTTTTTTCCCGAATGGTAACTTTTCTTTCAGTTTAAAATATTTATTTTCTTTAAAAATTTCTTTTTTACAAGCACGTTTAAATACACAAAAATACTTGCACGCCTTATCAAGTCTACAGACATCCACTAGATGGCTGTCCAGGTTTTATGTTCTTGTGTTTTTCAAAATACTCGCAAACTGTAATTTTCGATTCTTGCTGCTTTAAATAATAACCCTTCACATTTCACACTAATAACTTTTTTTCGATAATGATAATGATTATTATAACTTTTATTATTATTATTTTTATATTATTTATTAACTTTTTTAAATATTCTACCACTTTCGTAGAGCAATAACTTCTGAAACAGTAATTTTAGAATATGTTAATAGTACATTACAGGCGGGTCTTAACATTAGATCTAAATTAGCTCATTAGTAAGAGCAAAATTATCTTTGAGTAAGAACAGATTTAAAGATAATCCAAATTTTGTGTTTTAGTTTCATGGTGGCTACATTCAATACATAATTTATTTAAATATGAAAAAAATAAAGGAAAAAACTAGATATACGGTAAAATATGCCATATACGAATATTGAACAAAACTGAACCTTCGGGCTGTAAACAGATATCATTCGAAAATTCACATTTTCTGCCCCTTCAAAATACTTTCTCTGTAAATATACTTGAAACAATAATAATTAAAAACATTATTTTTAATGAATATGCTACTCACGAAACTGTGCCTTTTTACGAGACTCTCGCACGAGAAATAAAAGTTTCGTTTCGGACTTACGTAGGCTATCACTGGACGGAATGTACCTCAGCGACGAAGGCAATTGAAATGGAAAGTAAATTCAGGATTAATAAAAGAAACTGGTGTATTCTACGTCTACGTGAAATGTTTCATATTGCGTGTATTTGATCCTGGGATTCTTAAGATTTAGACCTAGCTAGAAAGAAAGCTGGAAGAATTGACTTTTTGTATACAGAAACTATCAAATGTCTACAAGATTAATAAGGGAGTAAGTGGTAGAGGAAGGGTGTGAGTGTGGTATATATATACCGAATCAATATAAACAAAAAATTCGTGTTATATGTATAATTTTATAACTTTGGAATTTCTACATAGTTACAGTGTGTTTAATCAAATATTTAATGCGTTAAATTACTTAAGTATGGTTATTAATGTAAATGTTTGTCAAAACTGAGATTTACTGATGATAGCATGTTGATGACAAATACGATTGAGATTCTCACACATGCTAGAGAATTTCGGAACAATAATTATCGGAGGTGGGGGACTGCTACTGAATCCTGAAAAAAACAAAGTCTTCATTATTTGTGATGAGTATAAAACACTAATTAAGAGGTGAGTGTTATAATTGAATACGTAAAGGACTGCCAGTATTTGGATCAGATTGTGTCCGTGAATAAGAGAGTGATTGTAGAATTAATTCTGGTTGGAGAAAGCATTGGTTTTTCGGGAGAATTGTTAAGGGTATCCAACTTTTCTGTTAGTATGCCAAACTAGACAGGATATTGTAAATAACGCTTTATATGATGATGAGGAATATCCATGGAGTGAAGAGACAGGATAGAGTGACCAATAGAAAGACATTGAGGATGCTGAGGCTGAAGAACAGTAATATTCGTGTTTCACTAAAATTTGAACCAAATCCGTAGAGCTGATTTTGAAAAATTACGTAATTTATAATAGCCCTCTGACTGATTTTTTTTTTTTTTTTTTTTTTTTTTTTGCCTTTTACCTATAACTTATTAACCGGAATTTTTAGAGAGATGCCAATCCATATGTTTTGTTTCGACCTTCGAGGGCTGTAGCAAAATAATATACATAATTTAAAAATACTTTACTGGTTTTCATCACTTTTCAACAATATGTAATTGCAAATATTGTGTATACATTTTATATCATTTTATTTAGTGAATTTTGGCTAAGTGAAGTGTAACTAGGTTTCAGCATCTCTATTCCTCCTGAAAGACAAAGAGAAAACAAAAGCTTTTGTTGTTCGAAGACGTGAGGGTCCCGTGGGGCCTTAGCTGTATCTATGCCTCTTTACAGTCTGTAGGTAAGACCAATGACCCTTATAATTTTACGCGCGTGTTTTCCGTCTGTCTGTCTGTAAGTCGCAAACCGTCTACACAGACATGACGAGACATAATATATACTTCAAACTTTGCATTTATATTCTTTTTATTGTCTCACATATACGAAAATATATAGCCGTATCAAAAAAAAACGACCTTTTGGGTAAGAGGCAAAAAATTGAAAAACATTTTTTTTAAATATTATAAAAATATGTGGAATATCAAATAAAACCGGAAGATACTCTGATAACAAATATGTATGTTAATTTGACGAAAAAATTAATTTATTGGCGCTAGGCCAAAGTATCAGATAAAGGCCTCCCTCCCCCCCCCAACTTAAAGCTAAAAATCTGAATAAAAATTTGGATTTAAAATTAAATTTCAATGCGAAATCATGTATTATAGTTTTTTGTGTGACGAATAAAACTTAAATTAATTTAACCATACAATGAGAAATGCATAGTGTATAAGTTTTAAAAGCAGTGTTTGTGTGCTGTGAGACATACAATTCAATAGCCATGTATTGGATTTTCATTGATTTCTCTTTATTAGGGTTATGTAAAGGCAAGGACACTATTATAATGTCATGGGCGTCTGTAGAATTTAATCTGTCTGTACAATTTAAATTGCCTGTTAAAAGAGGTAGATTTTTGTATAAAAATAACTTTTATTTATTTATTTAAATGCTTATATATATATTTTAACCGAGAAATATTTTTCACTTGAAATAATTTGTAATTAAAACTAACAGTTCCTATAAGCGTATGAACCCTTAGTCTTGTGGTATTTAGCACACACCTGACACTTTGATTTTCATGTAGTCTTGGATTAAATCCCTCACTTGCGTCTTTTCTATCAGGTCTATCAGGTCAGAATTGGAGGGCTAAAGATCTTTATTTTATATACTTACCTTACTTTTTACTTATCACAGTTTAATGGAATAAATTTGGCGATCGCAAAAAATATCAAATTCTGTTTTTTACTGATCACCACGTTTCATGGCAGCGGGAAACCGAAAAAGTTAATTTCCACATATCCGTCTATCGTCGTTGTCGTCTGTAAGTAACCGCTATAGCGACCATCAAAATTAAGATAGTAACGTGACATTTGAAAAAGAGGACTATAATGTGTTCATATTGTACAACGCTATTGAAATTCTGAAAAATATGTCATTAAGAATTATGTGTTTTAAACAAACTTACCCTTGATAATCCGATACAATTTAACATTTCCTACAAGACCCAACTTTCCGGCGATATATTTATAGAGAATCTCCATGTATTGGATTGTATGATGTAGGCCGAGTTAGTACGATGATGGCTACAATTAACTTGTTTTATAAGGCGATGATGAACGAGAAATTTTTCTCCGTTTAAACAACAAGGGGAATATGATGTTTGAAGAATAATAAACAAAACTAGTATATGTCTACGTGAACTGCTGTCTCGTGAATGTGTGTTAACCTACGTAATAACACAGAATTAACAATAATTACTGATCTTTAAATAAGTACACTTGATCAATTCAAGATAGAATTAAATGAATCGATCGAATTCAAAGTTCGTTCATCTTCTGGTTGGAGTGGTTCATTCCGTGATCGAGCAGAGTGAAAGTGAAAGAAAGTAGATTTATTTAAGTAAGAGAAAGAAGTATAGTCAGTATTTACTGTTACAGTCCTTGGCTAGCCGTCCTACATTCCTCTTTCAAAGTAGAGTTGCAAGTACGAGAGTAGCTAATTTAATAAATAAAGGTGGTGCATACTGGCCCACTGGATAGAGTACATGATTTGTTGAAAGGGGGGGAGAGATAATTATTAAAACTCAAGAGATTTTTTTTATATTGTTGCAAAAAGAATATATACAGAGTGATTCGGAACTGCACGACAATCTCTCGAGAAATGATTCTATAGCTAAAAATAAGATAAAATATTTGTATAAACATATATATATGTGCAAACACGCTTCGTTATCGAAGTACGCCTAGCTAAAGATTTCGCCCGGATTTTGATCTACCGGTAATATACAGCCAAATTGAATTTCACGGGGCATAATTTTACGGCGTAAATTGTGGTCCTATACGTTTTGAGACCTGAATAATTGTAAAAAATAGGTCCTAGTATCTCTTCTAATTTTTAAGAAAATCATTTTAAAACTCCCAAAAATGTAGTCAAAAACACAATTCGAAAATTTTAATTCTGAGTTAATTTATGTGAATAAAGTCAATGAAAAAAATAACTTGCAAATAAGAACTTTTTTAAAAATCATTATTTGATTCATAAGGCCTAAAATCGAAAATATTTGGAGAAGAAAAAAATAAGAATTAATTTTTTTTTTTCCAAAACAAAATTCTAGATCACGGTATTTGTTTTGTATTGACTTCATTCGTTAACTTTTTATAAATGTAGGAAAAAATATTGATCACCTAACTGCCAATTTAAGGAAGTTATTTTATGTCAAACATTAAAAAAATTGTGTTTTTTACAAAGTACTTTTTTTGGGTTTTACAATAATTTTCTTAAAAACGACAAGAGATACGGTTCTGGGACCTATTTTTTACAATTATTCACATCTCAAAATGTATAGGACCTCCACATTTTCGTCGTAATATATACCCTGTGAAATTCAATATGGCTGCATATTACCGGTGGATCAGAAATCAGGGCGAAATCTTTCACTAGCCGTAACTCGCACGCGAAGAGTTTTTGGAAATATGTTTATATAATCATTTTATCCTATTTTTAGGTATAGAATCATTTCCCAAGAGATCGCCTTGCAGTTACGAATCACTCTTTATATAAACTACGAGACGTTTCTACAGAGTAAAAATTAAGCCTAGAACATATCCCATATTTATACAACAGCTTAAATTAAAACTTTAAATTTGATAAAGGTTAGGAAAAGTTAAACTAACTTTCAAATTTTAACAGAAAGTAGATCATGCGACACATTGTTTTTCACTGCCTCTTGATTGTACATAAATAATGTTAAAATTCGTTTTTAATTATCTCTTCGTTCTCAAGACATCGGGTCATTTATTGCGTTCAAAAAAACACGTTTGAGTAGTTAGAATATAAAATTAAAGATGTTTCTTATTTTCACTTTTATTTCAGAAGTGTTTAATGTTATTGAAATTGCAAAATAAAAATTGGTCTTGTTCAATCATTTAATTAAAATTACAAATTAAGAAAAGAGTTTTATGATAAATCCTAAGTATGGTTGGACGCCTACTTTTAAATATAATGCGTGGGTTGCTAAACCTGATACCGACAGT
Source organism: Aphrophora alni (assembly GCA_963513935.1). Classification (NCBI taxonomy): domain Eukaryota; kingdom Metazoa; phylum Arthropoda; class Insecta; order Hemiptera; family Aphrophoridae; genus Aphrophora; species Aphrophora alni. Next base: position 29,760 of record CAUPSG010000014.1, read on the forward strand.
CTATTTAAAAACTTTGTATGACACTGTAATGAATATTCTTCATCCAATACTTGTAGGCTCTATTGTTTGAATAATAACTTGTAACTATAGCCTCAAATAGCTGATTATTCAGTAATACTTGTGTTTTCGATCAACTATTAGGCCTAATGTTAAACTGATGGGAAACTCGTAAGAAATTTAAGGAAAGTTTTTAATCCTGTTACTGATTTTACCCAGAGATCAGAGAAAGTGGTAAACCTCCTCCTTAAGCACTATTACCGTAAGAAATTTCATAAAAATCGGCCCAGTAGTTTCGGATATTACCACGAATAAAAAAAACCGGATGTGCTTAACACCACACGATGGAAGTGAATACAATATAAAATTATAGAGGCCTATTCATTGAATCAGATATCAATAGCTTTAAATATTTTAGGATATAATCAAGTTAATAACACTTTTCAAAATGTTACACATTGGTCTAAGCTAGGCCTAACCTAGCTTTGTGTTGAATTATATTTAAGGTGATGGGCATAGTTATCTGTTTTACGTGTGTATAGTGGTTGCTATGATAACTAAATTTATTTGTAAAAATAAAATTAAGTTTAAAACACTTTCCAAAATGTTACACACTGGTCTCGGCTAGGCCTAATCAATCTTTGTGTTATAGTTATTATAACTGGTGGAAGTAATCAGCTCATATAAATAAAATCTTTCACACTGGTCTAGGCTATTAAACCTGACCTAATCATCTGTTATAAGTGAGTATTCGTGATTTATTTACTGCTCATGCACGAACGCCGACTGCTACAGATTTATATTTTTGTAATAACTCAGTTTCTTTTTAAGATATGAAACAAATTCTAAAACCTTTTTCAAAAATACTACTTATAAGCTTACAAATTTTTATTAAGTTCGATCCAGTAGATGCTGTGATTAACGCAAACAAAGATCGAGCTTTACGCCTGCCATTTCCTTATGGTAAATATACATAGGAAAACCTTTTTATTGTCATAACTCAACTTCTAATTGAGATATCAAAAAAAATTCAAATTTAAAATCTTCTTCTGAGTGGAAAGTATGATGTTATCAATTCTCATTAAAATCGGTTAATTAGTTTATAAAATCTGAAAAGACAAACATAGACACCCCTCCCTCCCCTACAGATTTATTAGTACACTATTATTATTTTCGCTGTTGTGTGTTTTTGTAATATTACAAGTGGCTCATAGACAATAATCACCGCTCCTCAGTTGATTAAAAACATTCAATAAAACGTTCTTGTGTTAAATGCCAAGCGTGCTAAGTGACACCATAGACTTTGTATCTAAGAAGACGTCTCATACAACAGGATAATGTTAGATTCAATAAGTGGATTGAATAGCTGTAGATTTGTGAGTTTAAGTTCAGAATGCGCTATTGTAGGAAGAGTTGGAACATGAAATAAAATTGTTGCTTCAAGAGTTGTAGCTTCAACTCCAGCGAGTTATGTTGGGAGATTTGAGATTAGCAGAGGAACGGGCTGGAGGCTGAATAAATCGTGGTATACGACCGTTTGTGCAGCGTCTTTTTGGTTTTAGTACTTAATTCAAAATTTCACCATGGGTGATTAATTAATTAGGGTAATGGTGTTCTGTGTTCTCCGTAGGGCCAACCCACATTCAGAACGTTATATTTATTAACTAAAATCTAGTGAACAATAAGTTACACCTAAGTCTAGCTCTATCGTTAAATAGTGATTGTGTTGTGTGAGTGATTAGTTAGTAATTAGCTTTAATTCGGTAATGAATGTTAATTCAATTAATCTCTTCAAAGCTGGCTACCCTATGGTGGAAGGGGAGACTTAAGAGGAGTGTTTTATACCTCAAAATTGACTTGAACCAATATGTTCACCTTAATGTTATGTTGCTTTCTCAGATGGTTAGCAACCGTTACAGATGACCCAATTCATTTAGGATTGTTCAGGATTCGATTGGGAAGCGTATATGATTCCACTTTATTTAATAATAATATAGTCTTTATTGAAAGTACTTTAAAACAATTTTTCAACATTTTAAAGCTTTAGACAATTCCCTTGGTCCAAGGACCGTCAAAGAGATTACCATTCCAAGTCCACCTTTGTTTATATTTTTTCTTACATTCAACCCGTATATAAATCACAAGTTTTAAAGTAAAATCATGTAACAAAAGAATTAACTAATTGTTATCCGATCAAACACAGACGAAATGTCAAATGCTCGAGTTAAGACATAATCTCGCTTCTCTCGATCGATTAGCGTTAAATAACAATCACCATGTGTCGGTAATAACACTCAACGGTTCGCGATGAAAAAGTATAATATCAAGTACAGAATAGCCGCTCGTTTCCTCTTTCACCTCAAGTAAAAGTATTTTAATTGATGATCCCGCAAGACGGACATTGTTACTGCAGTAACTTATCTTTCACAACAAAATTATTATAAAACTTTCACCCTCATTATAGGTAATTTATTAATCATATTTTCTGTATTTTTTAGACTATAGCATTGTTTAAGTATATTGTTCTGTATTGTATTACTGTTCTTATTTTGTATTGGTAAAAGAATAAATATATTGCTTCATTACTATTATCCAACGTATGAAAAAAAAATGTTGTGATTTCAAAAGTATAACGTCTACAAAAACAACGCTAACAGACTTTTGATTAACTACTATAAATATCAATACAAATATTTCCTACGTGAGACACATATACTAAGCAACTATTTCTTACAAACGTTTTAAAGAATTTTTCTCGATAAAAATAAGGAGAACTGAAGCTCTCCGTGATTTGTAGAAAAAAAAATAGGGGGCAAATAGTTATTAAATGGAATTGGAAATAAGTTCTTTCTCGAATTCATTTTTAGTTTATTTTGTATAGTTCTCTCTGGAAATTAATGAAGAGGTTGTGTTTTATTGTTGTTCCTGGGTATTCATTTAGAAGGTCTATTTTATAGTTGTTTCTGAAAATTCTTTGAGAGGTTATGTCTTATAGTTTTTTCCTAGTAATCCATTGAGTAGTTGTATTTTATAGTTCCTTCTCGGAATTCAATGAGAGGTTACATTTTATTGAAAATTCATTAAGACGTTATGTTTTATAATTCTTTTGGGAATTCATTGGGAAGATATATTTATTGTTCTTTCTGGAAATTCATCGATAAATTAGGTTTTATAGTTCTTTCTGACAATTCATTGAGAATTTATGTTCCATAGTTCCTTCATGGAGTTAGCTGCGATGTTTTGTTTTATAATTCTTCCTCAGCATTCATTGGGAGATTACAATTAATAGTTCTATCTTGGAATTCATTGAGAGGTTTTATAGGGAGTTTATTGGGAAATCTTTATTGTTCTTCATGGAAATTCATCGAGATTATGTTTTATAGTTCATTGAGAAATATCTTTAAATTCTTTCTTGGAATACATTGGGATGCAAATGAATATTATCTGAGAGTTTTCTAAAAAAAACTGAATAAATCAAACTTATAGTTTGTCTCAAGATAAACATATTTTGTCTCTTGAAATTTTTTTACAAAACGTTTATTTTCCGCCCGAACATGCATTTATGATCGTGATTTTATGCAGGCTTAAACATGTTGAACAAATGTATAATATTATTTTATATATCCAATATTTATAGAAAATAAATTATATTTTAATGAAAGTATTATAAAAATGTTATACATTTGTTTAACATTTTTGTAGAATGCCCAAAATAAAGATTTTTCATAAAAACAGCTCGTAAGTTTGAAAATAAACGTTTTCCTAAAATTTACACGAGTCAAAAAATGTTCATTTAAGTCAAACGTAAGAAATTTTTCAGACTTAAAAAAAACATCACATTCGTTTTCACCCTTAAAATTTTGGCAATTTTGAAATGGTTTTTTTTGGAAAATATCGTTTTATCAAAAAGTAATAGAGAAAATAAAGTCTTGTAGCTTGATTTTACATCTTCTTGGTTTTTTACAACTTTTTGGTTTCCTCTATTACCTTTTTGATTTTATTCAAACTTTCTATACATCAGAAAACAGAGTTTTTTTAGAAAAAGAAATCTTATTTTTTGAGAAAATATCTAAAAATAGACCTTCTCCGGGTTTTCTTTATTTCTTTGGAATGTAAACAATTTTATTGTTTATAACAATGATAAACATTTGTTTATTTTTTTTTTTAATCTGATTGTGTTTTATTAGCCTTGACGTTCTTATGAATCAGTTCCTCCGGGTAGATTTTTATTTCGTACACTAGTGATGATTTCTGAATTTTGACTTGTCTGTGCTATAAGTAGGCCTATATATTTTCCATGAAATCAAAATTTGTTTTAAAATCTTTTCCTGGACACTGACAATGATCATTGATGTAAGCGTAAAACAAAGAGGAAATGAGGAAGTGGTAGCCTACTGTGAGTTGTTGAAACGACGTTGTATAACTTTACCATTAAATGACTGTCGAGCTCACTAGTTTTGTAGCGTTCCGTTACATTCTCGGAACACACGTAAAATGATTGAGAAATAGTTCTTTTGAAATAACAGTTTTCTTTACAACTCTCCCACCACATTCGATCTTGTGTCAGTGGTTATATGAATTCAGGAATGCGGCAATTTATTTCATATTAAACTTATAGAACAGTGTGATTGAAACAGGTGTGACACTGTTTTATTCGGTAAGTACAAAAGTCACTAAAAAAAACTTAAAAGGCAACCTCTCACGATTTTTTTTAGTTAAAATTAGAGGTGTTAAAAAAATTTCATATCACCCGCCAATTTTCCAATATGGCAGTCAGCTCTAAATTTTCTTATTGGAGCCCCTATTTTTTAATGACGATTTTGGATAAAATAATTTATTTTAAGACTTTTTAATTCTTGGGTATTTTTCGATATTTTGAACTGTTTAAGAGCTACAGGCACTAAAATATTTCAATAATTCACAAATTCAAGCTATTTACGAGACAATTTTTCTTATTAAAAAAAAATCAAATTCAAGTAAAATCTAAACTAGAGCTAGAGTAAAAGGTGTATAATAATACTACTGTTATTTTTATTTATTCTGTTGACTGACAAATAACAGAGTTATCGATAGAAAACAAAACAAAATTTTAGTAATTGTCTAGAACATCCACTAGCTTACACCTACTAAATGACCCCTACACCTTGTGACCTAGGTAGGCCTACAAAATTGTATTATTAAGCACTGTTAATACATTTCTTTCAGTTTTATCTTATTCGCAAGGTCTAATAGATCCAGTAATAACTACTAGATCAGTAGGTATTCTAGACAATTGCCAGAAAAGTTGCACAAAATCGTATGTTGAAACATTTTTAAGAGGCTTTCTTTTATTTAATTTCTTTAAAAACTGATCTGTGGAAATTCCCATAACATCTGTTTTATAGAATAAAGAGTATCGATTAACTCCCTGATATTTATAAAGTGTTTTATTGCCAACAATATTTTTATCCAGAATAATTATTAATTTCTCAAAAGTGTTGCCAATTTTTAGTGCTGCCACGTGAGTAAAAAACAAAACAAAATGTTCCTTTTCAAACTCTTAATTCTTTTTTATAGTAGGGATTCCAATAACAAAATTTAGAATTGACCGCCGCATTGGAAAAATGGCGGGTGATATGAAAAATTTGGCAATACCTTTAGTTATAACTCCAAAAATCCTGGCGGTTACCTTTTAAAGTTTTTTTGTAACTTTTGTACTTATGGAATAAAACAGCGGTCACTCCTGTTTCAACCATCTTGTATAAGGTTGGTATTGCTATGTATTGGGATGAAGTTAAATATTAATACGTGAATATAATTGATTCAGATTTATCTTTTCCCAATCCATTTCAGCAACACATTTTCCAGTTATCATTGGCTGGAATCATGGATCAACATTTGGGGCCCATTTTGATTTGACCAAATTGATATTGAGGTGATTATACCCGTTTGCGGATGATACTGCTATACTTTTTGAAATCACTGCATGAGAAGATATAACACAAAAAGTGTTAAAAGATTTATCTGCTTTTAAAAATTGGTTCGGTCAAATTTTGTTAACAGTCAATATTTAGAAATCAAAATTTTGTTCTATATAAAAAGGAACATTAGCGATTGTTCTTTTATAAACATTACAATTAATTGTTAAAACTTTAAAAACGTGCCTTTGGCAGTATTTAAACAAGTCAAATTTCAGATAGTTTAACGTAAATAATTGGAGATTGGAGACAGCTATAAACAAACTCAGCGTAAAAAAAAGAAGAAAAAAAAGTTTAATAATTTGTTACAATTATTTTTAAATATCTCAAATGCAACATATAGGACGAAGAAGGATCCTAAAATTGTAACCATCACAAAGTGTAACACGAATGATAAACATCACTTAATAGCAAATCAATATAACTAAAATTGTGGGGGGGAATGGGTGTGGGTCATTATAATATTTATTAAGTTATTTACAGTACCTACCAAAAATAAATACAAACCCAGATACTTGATAAGCTTATATCATCAAGAGAAGTAAAAGGACTTTAAAACTTTAGAACAAAAAAAAAATTATTAAAAAATAAAATAAACATCTTCATAACCGTGAAATCTAAACTATTCAGTGGTTTCAATAACAAATATTTAGAACACATAAAAACTTTCATTAAACGCGTCACTGCACATCAAGAAATAATAAATGGAATATGGAGAAAAGATCAACGAAAATAAAACAGTCTTTAAGAATAGTTTGTTTATACTACTGCTTCTTCATACTGTTGATAATTTATTTGAAAATTGTTTGTTATTTGTGTAAATTAAAAACAGAAACTAGAAGCCAACCCAGTCTGAAAATAAGGTCGTTATGGCTACCATTATAAAAACTGTATTAAAAATTTAAAATAAATGTCCCTCTACTCTATGTCCTGTTAATTCCACGCATGTAGTGACTACAAGGTCACCCATTAAACTTTTGAGAGATCGGTCAGAATATTGTTCATACCGAAAATATCTGTTATGTAACTACTCCGTTGGCACAAAACTCTATTTGATTAATATGATATCGATCGACTTGGTGTTTGACATTCCTTCTGTTAATGTGCATTAGTGTCGTTACTGATCGAGTTTGTATAGTTTTAATTATTTTAACCGAGAAGGGCTATTTTTGCGGATTTGTCTGTTTTGACGTACCCTGAGTAAAAACAAAATATATAGTTGATCTAAAATACGGAACTGACATTTTTGGTGACGATTAGTTTTGGTTTACTTTTATTTGTTTGTGAGAAAATTGTGCTGGGTTTTTGCACCATTGATTTAGTTTATTTGGACAACTGAAGATGATGACTTATATATTGAAACGTTCTTTGTTGAGAATAAATTGTTTGTTGTAGAAATTTGTGTGTGTGTGTGTGTTTTTTTTTTTTTAAATTGGTAATGGGATTTTCTTGTAATAAATAAATTTTGTTTTTGAACACAATAATGTATTTTTTATTTGAATTAAACGTATACTGAATTAAAAACAAATACATTGTTGTTGTTTTAATGGCGAAAAACTTCTCGGTCATCACCGCCTTATAATAAAAGGAAGAAAAGAATATAAGATAAAAAAACCTCTCGAATACTCTTCAAAGTCGGAAGAGATAAGAGTTGTTCAAGAGACCTGAGAGGAAAGATGAAAGAAAGGGATCTAACACAAGACTAGATGAACAAAGTGTAGATCCAGCTAGGTTTCTCAAGATTTCCTTGAGAACTCCTTTCCTTGAGAACACACTGTAAATGAGTGTGAGTGTAATATATACCAATGTTGCTATAATGCACTACAAATAATATCCACTATAATGCACTAAGTTTTCTATTGTTCACTAGAAAAGGCACTGAATATTTTTCTTGTAATTTGCTAAAACTGTATGTGATTCTTGTTTTTAAAGTAATTGGATGTTAATAATAAGGTCACATTTTTTGTATAATTTGATCGGACATTTGTCTTCATTTGTGTAAGCCTATACATAAAATAAAAGGTTCAAACATGTTTTAAAACTACACGATTTAGGGTCCGTAGGTATATAGGGGCAGTTATTTTTATAAAGTCAAAGTCTTTTAATCGACACTTTAAATTATATAGACAGTGATTTGTCTCGCATCTAACATAATCTGCTTTTAAAAACTTACACGTTACGTATTTCTCATTGTGTAGTTAAATTTAGTTGTATTAATCATACAAAAACTATAATATGATTTCGGACTGCACTTTAATTTCAAATTCAAAAAAATTTACACATTTTTAGGTCACGCAGTGTTCAAGTTAGAGCGGGAGACCTGATAAATATGACACGTTAAATTTGGCCTAGCGTCAACATATTAATTTTTTAGTCAAATAAACATACATATTCGTATTCAAAATATCTTTTACTTTTATTTGACACCCCACGCATAATATTTTCAAAACATTTTTTCAACCCCATAGTTTTTACCCGTTAACTATCACAAGGTCTTTTTTGTAACCGCTATATTTTTCCTATATGTGGGACAATACAAAGAATATAAATTCAAAGTTTGAAATATATAGGATTTATCGTCTTGTCTGTGTAAACTGGTTGCAACTTACAGACAGACAGACAAGCAGACGGAAAATTATAAGTTTCCTTGGTTTTACCACGGATCCTAAAAACCACTGCATCACATTTTTAGGTTAGGGCATCTTAAGACCTCGGTTTATAGAAAATGACACATGCTGTCAGTACATACATTATTTTTCTAACCATCCATCCTCATACAGTTAATTCCTTACTGGAGAGAACTGGTAATATTTGTTGGAATAAAAGATAATCGAAATCGAGAACTAATTCAAATTAGTGATACCGTAGCTATCAATGGATATCCTCAATTCCATCAATATGCAATCGAACGATTTCTAACAAAAAAGAAGAGTCTAAAGAAAATGAAAAACACCTATCGTTCATGACGATCCCATGTGTCGTAAGAGTTGCTAGAAAATATAAAATACTGCTTTCAATAATCAAAACACTGTTAGGCAACGTCTCGTCAAAACCAAACCTAAAAATGGCACTTGTCATACTGTGTATTGAATGTGAATGTAACAGACAGTACAAAATACAGTACCTCTACATATAAAATAGTGAACACAAAGTGAACACGCGATTAGAACCAGAAGATAAGTCGAAAGAGTGCAACGTAGTTAGCCTGAAAATCATAAATTTAATTGGGAAAGACAAAAATAATACACTAGAGTAAAAAAAAACATAAATAATACTCTAGAATGAAAAACAAAAATAATACAATAGAGTTAAAAAACAAAAATAATTGAAGCGTTATATACAGAGTGCCCCACGAAGAAACGGAGAAGGGTGAAAATAAAGATTAAAAAAGTTCATAGAAACATATGCATTAAAATACAGTTTGCGAGATATTGATGTTAAAAATTTTAAATGGCCGCCATTTTTAAATGAGGAAAGGAAATTGATTAATATTTTTTCTCAAATGAGATCTTTATAGCACTAAGTAGTATGCAAAATTTCAATTCTGTGTGATTTGAAATTCTAAAGATAGGAATTTTGTTGTTCAAAACACAACATGGCGGCTAGATAGACAACTAACCATTTTAGGACATACTCGTTTGTTCTTATTAACTTTTTCTTTAATGTCACTAGTAGAATACGTCCTGAATGTTCCCCCGTGAGACATTCTGTATAAAGCTATCGGACAATTCTATCAGCCAAACCGATACAAATTGAAAATAAATATTCATACTTCAAATAAGACATTTTTCTAAATAAAATGTGAGTCTACAAGGTCACGGTGATTGTCAGGAAGGTTGTTCCCCTCGATAAAACTGTAGGTCCTACCCCGTTGGAACTGAGTATAGTATAGAGAAAGTCATGTTATGAGTCAAAATATCTATGTCGAGTTTTTTGTAGATATGACCGTTTTGAGCTCCTCAAAAATGGTTTTTGGAATGATCTGTCGTATGTGCAGTGCTCTCAGCATAAACCCGTAAACCGATTTTAATCAAATTTGGTATGTGGCCTAGTTTTAGCCCGTTGGGTTCCATTCCTAGGTACTAGTTATGAGGTTAGTTTTCAACACAGATCTAAAATATTTTTATGTTTATCATGTTCTAGGTTTCACTTGACAACGAGAGTTGATTTATACTCTCGAAAAGTCGTGTATTAGTTTGTATATACACAAATGTCCGAATAAACTGTATCATAATATGAATTTAATTGTGTATATTATGAAGCATGTGACTTAATATATTCATGAGATAAACTTTTTAGTTCATTTCCATAAAGCTAACAGTAATTTTATTGATAAAGTATTTGTTGTGTAAATCTGTGTTTTTATTTCAACTGGTAACTGGAAAAAGTGTTGGTCATTCTATGTGAATTATTTCATATTAGAAAAAGGAAATGTACAGTTAGCCTACATCTATTTACAGTTCATAAACAAAGTTTTACCAAAGAAGTTCAAATCACAATGATCCCATTACCTCACTTAAAAGTTAATTATAATTTATTAATTTTTACTTGCAATTTTTACATAAAATAAATTTACATTGAATATATCAAAAAAAGAAAATAAGTATACATTTTAAGTAACAAAATAATATTGTTTGAATCAGATAAATCGAATCATTACAGCAGTATGACCTGCAAGAATTAGCCAATACTCTTTTCATATTTACTGGCTTATCACTTAAATCTAATTCGATCTCTGTTATCAAATTTCAACACTCTATGTGAAAAGCAATTTAAAAAAATACAAAATGTTTAAAAATAATTAATATTTACCTGTGCCTTATAAAAAGAACTGATTAGTGTTGTTTCACAGGTTTCATTTTAGTTTTACAATGATGTTCAACTACTTTAAAAAAATTTACTTATGTGTTTTTTCTGTTCCATACCAACATATTTCTTCAGGTTTCTAATTCCTAGAGTTTTTCAGTTATATTGTATCCGTTATACAGTTACGTACAACTTAACAATTTTAATTGTAATATTATAAAATATAGGCAGTACACTTTTATTAAATCTAGAATTCTTAAAAACACAACTTCTAAACCGATGTTCTACTTGAAGTTCATCCATAAATCTCAATATGCGAGTGCTGCTAGAATGAAATCCGCAAATTATATTACTCTACAAATAATATTTTATTTTTGTATTTAATACTCAACAACAAAATAATGATGACCGAATATGTTATTGCCTTGAGACCGAGTTACTTACAAAACCCTAGTTTGTGACTCAATATGTATCTCCTGCTAACATGAGATTGACGTTCAAAATCTGAAACTACAAATGTATTTTTGACGGAATATGTGATTGCCGCTAGACCTAGTTGGCGTACGAAACCCTAGTTTGTGACTCAATATGTATCTCCTGCTAGCATGAGATTGACGTTCAAAATCTGAAACTACAAATGTATTTTGTATCACGGAATACGTGAGTACCAATAACAGACGATGGACGTACGAAGCTCTCGTTTACAAAAATATTTGTGACGGAATATGTGATTACCAATAACAAACGATTGACGTACGAAGCCCTCGTTTAGAAAAATATTTGTGAAGGAATATTTGAGGCACTACTATGACATTGGCGTAGTAATCCCGTCAATAAATATAATTCGTGAAGGAATATGTGAATACTGCTAACATGAAATGGGCTTACAATAAAAACTTTACTTTACAAATGAATTTGTGATGGAATACGTGAGTGTCGATACCATGAGATTGACGTACAAAAAACTATAGTGAAAACTTTATAATAAGTGAAGAACAAGCATGAGGTTGGCGTGCATAATCATAGTTTACAAAATTTATTGGTGATGGAATTGGTGAATGATTCTAGCTTGTGTACGAAATCTTAGTCTAAAAATATATTTGTAAAGGAATAATGTGGTCCGAAACTGTTTTTTTACGAATATATATGTGACTGAATTGCACTTCCTAATTTCCGCCACGGCCGTTGTGCGAAATCTAAAACAATTTATAATTTCAATACAAACCTGAGATGCCAGGCGCGGAACAATGTTTACTTTGTCCCACTTCCCAGGTCGTACTATGTCAGCAGTTTACATTACCTGTCTCAGTATTCTGAAAGCTTTTCCCATCTCACAAATTTAAACGTCGTGTCTTATTGGTTAGATTAAATTGTTGCTTTATGTATACTTCATTGAAAAAATGAATGTTAAAATGTTACAGTACGGTATATTAGTCTATTCATGGAATAAAACATTCATACAAGTGCTCACAGGCTGCTGGTCACACACGAGATATATTTATGTGGAGAAAAGAAAATTACTTGTAGGATCTTGGTGAGTTGTGTCTGATATCACATAAAGCGGAATATCTAGCAGCAAAGAGTTACGCCTTGGTTTATGAAGCAAAGCGAGTTAGACTTAAAGTTAATCCCAGGACGACTAAAGTAAGAAAATAAATGTGAAAACACAAAATATCTGTGTAGAGGATTTAGTGGTTGGAAAACTGAACAAGATCACATGCCTGGGTGGAATTACCAGTAGATTTTAAAACCAGGATAAATACAATATTGTGAAAAATATGGAAATCATAAAATATCTAAAAAAAAAAAAAAAAAAAAAAAATCTTAGTAACTCTAATTCGAACCTTACTATGGTGAGGATACCTGGAGGATGAGCATAATACAGAGGATTCTAATAAATGTCAAGCCCAATAATAAACTAGTTAGACCCTCACAGAATTTTGTTATTACTTTCCGTTCACAACTAACAAATATTAGTTTAAATTTTTTAATATTGTTTTAAATATCAAAAAATATATCTTTCAAAAAATTGTGAATTTTCTATCAATATCGGTATTTTTAAAAAATCTGCTTAAAACCTAATTTCCGATTTCTAAACTATAATAAAACAACAAATTTTAAACACAAAGTAGTAAATATCGGATAGAAGTCGGAAAAAGTAACTTCCGATTTTGCGATATTTTCTGACTAAGAAACTATTTACAAATTAAGCAAATCGTTGCAAACGTATCCATCCAACAACAAATTAGAAAGTATGCATAGGGAAAGTGGAATTAACAAAAATAAGTCGTTTTCGCTGAACATCAAAAGTTACAGACAATCTGACTCTGATTTTGTCTTTTCTGCTACGATTAATATGTAAACACTTCTTTAAAACATTTTTGTTGATCTGTATACATTACTGTTCAGTCCTGAAAAATAATGTCTACACAATTAATGTCAGTTTTATTAAACACTTGCCATTTTAAGAGTCAAAACCTAAATAAAAGACTAAATTACATTTTCATACTAATGGACTAGTTACAAATGTCTGTTAACATAATTGCACAACCGCTCAGTTAAACATCAAGCGTTTCCTTTTTTGGGCTTACAATAAAAACTTTACTTTACAAATGAATTTGTGATGGAATACGTGAGTGTCGATACCATGAGATTGACGTACAAAAAACTATAGTGAAAACTTTATAATAAGTGAAGAACAAGCATGAGGTTGGCGTGCATAATCATAGTTTACAAAATTTATTGGTGATGGAATTGGTGAATGATTCTAGCTTGTGTACGAAATCTTAGTCTAAAAATATATTTGTAAAGGAATAATGTGGTCCGAAACTGTTTTTTTACGAATATATATGTGACTGAATTGCACTTCCTAATTTCCGCCACGGCCGTTGTGCGAAATATAAAACAATTTATAATTTCAATACAAACCTGAGATGCCAGGCGCGGAACAATGTTTACTTTGTCCCACTTCCCAGGTCGTACTATGTCAGCAGTTTACATTACCTGTCTCAGTATTCTGAAAGCTTTTCCCATCTCACAAATTTAAACGTCGTGTCTTATTGGTTAGATTAAATTGTTGCTTTATGTATACTTCATTGAAAAAATGAATGTTAAAATGTTACAGTACGGTATATTAGTCTATTCATGGAATAAAACATTCATACAAGTGCTCACAGGCTGCTGGTCACACACGAGATATATTTATGTGGAGAAAAGAAAATTACTTGTAGGATCTTGGTGAGTTGTGTCTGATATCACATAAAGCGGAATATCTAGCAGCAAAGAGTTACGCCTTGGTTTATGAAGCAAAGCGAGTTAGACTTAAAGTTAATCCCAGGACGACTAAAGTAAGAAAATAAATGTGAAAACACAAAATATCTGTGTAGAGGATTTAGTGGTTGGAAAACTGAACAAGATCACATGCCTGGGTGGAATTACCAGTAGATTTTAAAACCAGGATAAATACAATATTGTGAAAAATATGGAAATCATAAAATATCTAAAAAAAAAAAAAAAAAAAAAAATCTTAGTAACTCTAATTCGAACCTTACTATGGTGAGGATACCTGGAGGATGAGCATAATACAGAGGATTCTAATAAATGTCAAGCCCAATAATAAACTAGTTAGACCCTCACAGAATTTTGTTATTACTTTCCGTTCACAACTAACAAATATTAGTTTAAATTTTTTAATATTGTTTTAAATATCAAAAAATATATCTTTCAAAAAATTGTGAATTTTCTATCAATATCGGTATTTTTAAAAAATCTGCTTAAAACCTAATTTCCGATTTCTAAACTATAATAAAACAACAAATTTTAAACACAAAGTAGTAAATATCGGATAGAAGTCGGAAAAAGTAACTTCCGATTTTGCGATATTTTCTGACTAAGAAACTATTTACAAATTAAGCAAATCGTTGCAAACGTATCCATCCAACAACAAATTAGAAAGTATGCATAGGGAAAGTGGAATTAACAAAAATAAGTCGTTTTCGCTGAACATCAAAAGTTACAGACAATCTGACTCTGATTTTGTCTTTTCTGCTACGATTAATATGTAAACACTTCTTTAAAACATTTTTGTTGATCTGTATACATTACTGTTCAGTCCTGAAAAATAATGTCTACACAATTAATGTCAGTTTTATTAAACACTTGCCATTTTAAGAGTCAAAACCTAAATAAAAGACTAAATTACATTTTCATACTAATGGACTAGTTACAAATGTCTGTTAACATAATTGCACAACCGCTCAGTTAAACATCAAGCGTTTCCTTTTTTGGGCTTACAATAAAAACTTTACTTTACAAATGAATTTGTGATGGAATACGTGAGTGTCGATACCATGAGATTGACGTACAAAAAACTATAGTGAAAACTTTATAATAAGTGAAGAACAAGCATGAGGTTGGCGTGCATAATCATAGTTTACAAAATTTATTGGTGATGGAATTGGTGAATGATTCTAGCTTGTGTACGAAATCTTAGTCTAAAAATATATTTGTAAAGGAATAATGTGGTCCGAAACTGTTTTTTTACGAATATATATGTGACTGAATTGCACTTCCTAATTTCCGCCACGGCCGTTGTGCGAAATATAAAACAATTTATAATTTCAATACAAACCTGAGATGCCAGGCGCGGAACAATGTTTACTTTGTCCCACTTCCCAGGTCGTACTATGTCAGCAGTTTACATTACCTGTCTCAGTATTCTGAAAGCTTTTCCCATCTCACAAATTTAAACGTCGTGTCTTATTGGTTAGATTAAATTGTTGCTTTATGTATACTTCATTGAAAAAATGAATGTTAAAATGTTACAGTACGGTATATTAGTCTATTCATGGAATAAAACATTCATACAAGTGCTCACAGGCTGCTGGTCACACACGAGATATATTTATGTGGAGAAAAGAAAATTACTTGTAGGATCTTGGTGAGTTGTGTCTGATATCACATAAAGCGGAATATCTAGCAGCAAAGAGTTACGCCTTGGTTTATGAAGCAAAGCGAGTTAGACTTAAAGTTAATCCCAGGACGACTAAAGTAAGAAAATAAATGTGAAAACACAAAATATCTGTGTAGAGGATTTAGTGGTTGGAAAACTGAACAAGATCACATGCCTGGGTGGTAGATTTTAAAACCAGGATAAATACAATATTGTGAAAAATATGGAAATCATAAAATATCTAAAAAAAAAAAAAAAAAAAAATCTTAGTAACTCTAATTCGAACCTTACTATGGTGAGGATACCTGGAGGATGAGCATAATACAGAGGATTCTAATAAATGTCAAGCCCAATAATAAACTAGTTAGACCCTCACAGAATTTTGTTATTACTTTCCGTTCACAACTAACAAATATTAGTTTAAATTTTTTAATATTGTTTTAAATATCAAAAAATATATCTTTCAAAAAATTGTGAATTTTCTATCAATATCGGTATTTTTAAAAAATCTGCTTAAAACCTAATTTCCGATTTCTAAACTATAATAAAACAACAAATTTTAAACACAAAGTAGTAAATATCGGATAGAAGTCGGAAAAAGTAACTTCCGATTTTGCGATATTTTCTGACTAAGAAACTATTTACAAATTAAGCAAATCGTTGCAAACGTATCCATCCAACAACAAATTAGAAAGTATGCATAGGGAAAGTGGAATTAACAAAAATAAGTCGTTTTCGCTGAACATCAAAAGTTACAGACAATCTGACTCTGATTTTGTCTTTTCTGCTACGATTAATATGTAAACACTTCTTTAAAACATTTTTGTTGATCTGTATACATTACTGTTCAGTCCTGAAAAATAATGTCTACACAATTAATGTCAGTTTTATTAAACACTTGCCATTTTAAGAGTCAAAACCTAAATAAAAGACTAAATTACATTTTCATACTAATGGACTAGTTACAAATGTCTGTTAACATAATTGCACAACCGCTCAGTTAAACATCAAGCGTTTCCTTTTTTGGGCTTACAATAAAAACTTTACTTTACAAATGAATTTGTGATGGAATACGTGAGTGTCGATACCATGAGATTGACGTACAAAAAACTATAGTGAAAACTTTATAATAAGTGAAGAACAAGCATGAGGTTGGCGTGCATAATCATAGTTTACAAAATTTATTGGTGATGGAATTGGTGAATGATTCTAGCTTGTGTACGAAATCTTAGTCTAAAAATATATTTGTAAAGGAATAATGTGGTCCGAAACTGTTTTTTTACGAATATATATGTGACTGAATTGCACTTCCTAATTTCCGCCACGGCCGTTGTGCGAAATATAAAACAATTTATAATTTCAATACAAACCTGAGATGCCAGGCGCGGAACAATGTTTACTTTGTCCCACTTCCCAGGTCGTACTATGTCAGCAGTTTACATTACCTGTCTCAGTATTCTGAAAGCTTTTCCCATCTCACAAATTTAAACGTCGTGTCTTATTGGTTAGATTAAATTGTTGCTTTATCTATACTTCATTGAAAAAATGAATGTTAAAATGTTACAGTACGGTATATTAGTCTATTCATGGAATAAAACATTCATACAAGTGCTCACAGGCTGCTGGTCACACACGAGATATATTTATGTGGAGAAAAGAAAATTACTTGTAGGATCTTGGTGAGTTGTGTCTGATATCACATAAAGCGGAATATCTAGCAGCAAAGAGTTACGCCTTGGTTTATGAAGCAAAGCGAGTTAGACTTAAAGTTAATCCCAGGACGACTAAAGTAAGAAAATAAATGTGAAAACACAAAATATCTGTGTAGAGGATTTAGTGGTTGGAAAACTGAACAAGATCACATGCCTGGGTGGTAGATTTTAAAACCAGGATAAATACAATATTGTGAAAAATATGGAAATCATAAAATATCTAAAAAAAAAAAAAAAAAAAAATCTTAGTAACTCTAATTCGAACCTTACTATGGTGAGGATACCTGGAGGATGAGCATAATACAGAGGATTCTAATAAATGTCAAGCCCAATAATAAACTAGTTAGACCCTCACAGAATTTTGTTATTACTTTCCGTTCACAACTAACAAATATTAGTTTAAATTTTTTAATATTGTTTTAAATATCAAAAAATATATCTTTCAAAAAATTGTGAATTTTCTATCAATATCGGTATTTTTAAAAAATCTGCTTAAAACCTAATTTCCGATTTCTAAACTATAATAAAACAACAAATTTTAAACACAAAGTAGTAAATATCGGATAGAAGTCGGAAAAAGTAACTTCCGATTTTGCGATATTTTCTGACTAAGAAACTATTTACAAATTAAGCAAATCGTTGCAAACGTATCCATCCAACAACAAATTAGAAAGTATGCATAGGGAAAGTGGAATTAACAAAAATAAGTCGTTTTCGCTGAACATCAAAAGTTACAGACAATCTGACTCTGATTTTGTCTTTTCTGCTACGATTAATATGTAAACACTTCTTTAAAACATTTTTGTTGATCTGTATACATTACTGTTCAGTCCTGAAAAATAATGTCTACACAATTAATGTCAGTTTTATTAAACACTTGCCATTTTAAGAGTCAAAACCTAAATAAAAGACTAAATTACATTTTCATACTAATGGACTAGTTACAAATGTCTGTTAACATAATTGCACAACCGCTCAGTTAAACATCAAGCGTTTCCTTTTTGCAGAGCAAGTATGTTTTTCACGTCCAATAGACCATTTAACAAGAACGTGCCGGTAGCTAATAAATCTAACTTGCCGAAACTTTTAATACTTTTAAACGTAACATTTAAAAGTGAGACTTTCTAAATTGTATCTAAGAAATTGTATATCTGAGACAAATTGTGTTCGGTGGAAGTATAAAGCTTCAATTATAAGATAAATTGTTTTTCCGCCATGGTTATATGTTATGTATATAAAAACATGTATATCTAGTAGCAGCCTAATTAGGAATACTAATTGGAGATTATCGTCAGCTGAACGACAAAACGTTACAAGACCAATATGAAGTTCCCAACCTTCACGATTTCACTAATAAGCTACACAACACCAAGACATATTCAGTCCAAGACATTGACCGAGCCTACAATCACATCTCAGTCAATCACATCGCCAAGACAGCTATTATTAGTCTACGCCATTTGGGCTCTTCGAATTTCAACGGACGACTTTTGGACTCTGAAATGCAGCCCAGACCTGCCACAAATTCATGGATAATCATTTCAAGGAACTTCCTTTCGTTTTCGTCTACCTGGACGACATCTTGATAGCAAGCAAATATCCCACTAAATATGAAGCCCATATCCGAGAAGTGTCTCGACGCCTCAACAAGAACGGTCTAATGCTGAAGCTCAGCAAGTGCATTTTCGGTCAGTCCCACGTTCAATTCCTAGGATACCATGTCTCACCAGCTGGAATATCTCCTTTGGAAGAAAAATCTCGAACCATTATTTATATGGCAAAACCGGCAACAGTAAAAAAACTGAGACGCTTTCTAGGATGGTAAACTTCTACAGAAAGTGCCTACTTCACGTCGCCCACATGCAGCAAGCATTGAACACATACCTACATGGTTCAAAGAAGAACGACCGCACTCCGCTAATATGGACCGACTCAGCAGTCCAAGCCTACGAATGTACAAAACTAGTACTGGCAAACCCAACACGTCTAGCATACCCGTCGCAGAACGCACAGATGTTTCTATCCTGCGACACAAGCAACACAGGAATGGGAGCCGCTCTACAGCAAGAGGAAGGAAACAAAATCCAGCATCTTGGGTTTTTGTCAAAGATTTTCAACACGCACAAGCAAACTATAGCACTTACGACCAAGAGTTGCTAGCCATCTTTGAGGACATAAACACTTCCGTCCGTAGTAGAAGGAAGATTCACTGTCCAAACGGATCATAAACCGCTTATCCACGCTCTAAAACAGACATCCAAAACTACCTGTCCTACAAGATTACGCCAACTTAATTTCATTTCACAGTTTACAACTGACATAAGGTACCACGAAGTTTCCGAAAACATAGTAGCAGTCGCGTCTATCACGAATTGAAAACATTAGCGTTCCAGACAACCTCAACACTTTGACAGCCGCCCAAGAAGAAAACCAGGAGATCAAAACTTTTTGAAAAAAAGATAAATTGCATCTAAAACGGTTACTTACTGTATACCTGGAACAATCGTCAAAATATTTCACGAAAATTCTACAGGACAACCCAGACCTTATGTACCAAATTAAATAAGAGAATCTGTGTATCACGTTCTACACAACCTTAGTTATTCAAGTGTTAGAGCGAAGCGACAACTAGTGGCACAACGTTTCTTTTGGCCTGAGATGAATAAAGACGTTGGAACCTGGACACGAAGCTGTATATCCTGTCAACGAGCTAAGATTCATCGCCATACTATCACACCGTTTAGGAAATTCCAGACGTCAGCAAGGACCTTTGCTGCTGTCCGACAATAAAAGATATTGTCTCACGATGAAATACAGAAGCACCCATTGACCAGAAGCAACATAGAAGCCTCTTCAGTAGCTAATGTATTCTATCCCAGTTGGATCTTACGCTTCGATGTACCATCATGCATCACCAGAGACCAAGGCAGACCATTTGAGTCGCAACTATTCTCAACACTCACGCGCCTCTTTGGCATGTCGCGGATCCACACCACATCATATCATCCACAAAGCAACGGATGTATCGAGCATTGGCATAGAACACTCAAAACCGCACTCAAAGCTCACCTAGAGGAGCCGCAGTGGACAAGATCACTCACCCCTGCGTTACTAGGACTACGAACAGCCTTACGGAAAGGCGAAAATACTAGTCCCGCACAATCATTATATGGACAATCACTACGTTTACCCGGCGAATTCTTTATGCCCGCGAGAAATGTAAAGGACACTGATTCGTATTTGCAGCCTTTAAGAGATGAAAAAGGTCAAGGATAAAAAGCGTAAAAAGGAGTCAACACAGCGGAAAACGTTTGTAATCAAAGATTTAGCACACGGATCACACGTATTTCTACGATAAGAACTGTACGAACTGCCCACGAACTGTACAACCACAATACAAAATGCCTTTTAAAGTTATTAACCGGGGAAGACAATACACATTCAATTGCCCGACAAATCATGAGAGTGTCACTGGACAGAGTAAAACGAGCCTACTTCCCGACTAAAGAAGAAACAAACAAGCCTAAAAACAGAAAATAAAAAAGCACTAATATCAGGCAAGTAGATCTATCACCTAAAGATGGTGTCGGCATGATAACGAAAAACGTTGTTAAGTTGAAAGAAAGTAATGATAGCAGGAGTTTGAGGCAAATATTCTTAAACCAACACAGATTGGTACTACTTAAGTAGTTAGGATTGCACTTTAATATCCTTGAAGTTAAAACTCCATTTTATTGAATTTATTTAATTAAATATAAATTCAAGTTCATTTTAAAACGAATACATTCTAAAATAAGTTTTAGACGGTCGAAAGATGATGTTAGGAAAAGACAATTTCAGAATGACTGGATTTTTAATCAAACTTTAATAATTCATTTTCCATGCACCTCATCAGATTAATCAAATGACAAAAAGTAACAATAGGGATTCTCAAAAGGTGGATATTGACTCCACCCCACCCCCTCAGAGAGGTCTCATATTAAATTCTACTTACAACATATTATATAAAAAGTTCTTATTTAAATCATAATGTTTCAATATTGGTATAACATATAAAAATATATATGGACAAACTAATTACCATAAAAAGATAATAAAATTAATTGCTACTTTTAATTCAAATAATCTAAACCTAGCAAACAGTATTTATTATCAGAGTAGGGCTCATTTGTGAAACAAAATTCATTTTAATGTGTTTAATAAAACTTGTAGTAAAAATTGGGTAAAAGAGAAAATAATTAAATTTGATCACACCCTTTCCTAAGTATAAAAAAGAATATTTGTAAACATTAGGGGGGGGGGGAGGTATTGTGAAATTTGAGTTTATTTTGAGCAGGTTATTTTGAATACATAAGTATATGAATAGTTTTGAAATACTTTTCACTAAACCTGTCCATGATATGTGAATGTTTTAAGAACGTCAGAAGTATTCGGAGTGCAATAGAATAAAAATACAGTCGAGCCTCTATAAATGGGACCTGTGTAAGTGGATTCCCTCTGTAACTGGAACAAAAGTTGTGACACCGTCATTTTTGGCCTGAAATCCCACTATAAGTGAAATTTGAATTTACCTGAATCCATACATTTAATTTTAATAATGAACCTCTTTTAGTGGGTCCACTAGATCCCACCGACCTGGATAAGTTGAAACTTGGGTAACTGGAATACCCCTATAAGTGGAACGAAATTATTCGCACCCTGAGATTCCACTTAGCCAGGTTCGAGTGTAACAGCATTTCACACTAACATTTCATCCGAAGGGGTTACCAAATTTTAAACGTAAAAAAGAATTCGTTAGCTTATAAAGGTTGAGAGTCCCTGGATTAATTTTAGATACTTCCTTAACATTAGACACTAGTATATACACACTTAAAATTGTATACTCCGTAACAGGTATATTTTCACGAAAGTTAGATATGCAATCCTAACGCGATTCCTACACCAAAATCCCAAGATAAGTGATCAATGAAATACTAGGCCATCTATATTTGTCACTTTTAATCGCAATAAATACTTTTAAAAGTATTACAATATCGGATTATTATTCTGACTTAATAATAAATAATATTACATTAAGTATAAGTTAATGTATACTGTATAATAATTAATAAAGTAAAATTGAACTATTGTGTAATTTCTGTGCTATTCAAGAAGCAAATAGCGACAGATACTTCGACAATGACGCCAAGCCCTGCGCAATTTTCGAATCACCAATGAGCACACCTATGTATTCTTCAGTCATAATAGACACTTAATGTAGTACATGCACCATAGTATAATAGTCTTAAATAGGTTAATTCTATCTCGACAGTACAATATATTAGATACGACCTTAATTATTTAGACAGTAGTATATATGCACTTAATTCGTTAACAAGTTGATTATACGAGTGGTCAGTACCAACAAATACTGCTTCACTGTTTATACAGTGGTATATAAACACCTAATAAAGAGCTTAGTGTTCAACAGATTATTTTCATGACGAAGCAGTAACGGTAGATATTTTACTTTAGACACTTTAGAAAGTACTATAAAAGCACTAATTAAATTCGTACATATTTTTCTTAATTAATACTACGACTGCTAAGTAACAATACACGTATAATAACAATTTAGACCTTATTTAACGCATAATAATATGCATAATCTTGAACAGAATTATTTTATGTCTCAACAGTAACAATAGAGATATTTTTATCTTTTCATATACCGGTACCGGTAGTATTATTTAACGCTTAATAATATGCATAATCTTGAACAGGTTAATCTTATGTCTCAACAGTAACAATAGAGATATTTTTATCATTTCATATACCGGTAGTATTATTTAACGCTTAATAATATGCATAATCTTGAACAGGTTAATCTTATGTCTCAACAGTAACAATAGAGATATTTTTATCATTTCATATACCGGTAGTATTATTTAACGCTTAATAATATGCATAATCTTGAACAGGTTAATCTTATGTCTCAACAGTAACAATAGAGATATTTTTATCATTTCATATACCGGTACCGGTAGTATTATTTAACGCTTAATAATATGCATAATCTTGAACAGGTTAATCTTATGTCTCAACAGTAACAGTAGAGATATTTTTATCATTTCATATACCGGTAGTATTATTTAACGCTTAATAATATGCATAATCTTGAACAGGTTAATCTCATGTCTCAACAGTAACAATAGAGATATTTTATCATTTCATATACCGGTAGTATTATTTAACGCTTAATAATATGCATAATCTTGAACAGGTTAATCTTATGTCTCAACAGTAACAATAGAGATATTTTTATCATTTCATATACCGGTAGTATTATTTAACGCTTAATAATATGCATAATCTTGAACAGGTTAATCTTATGTCTCAACAGTAACAATAGAGATATTTTTATCATTTCATATACCGGTAGTATTATTTAACGCTTAATAATATGCATAATCTTGAACAGGTTAATCTTATGTCTCAACAGTAACAATAGAGATATTTTTATCATTTCATATACCGGTAGTATTATTTAACGCTTAATAATATGCATAATCTTGAACAGGTTAATCTTATGTCTCAACAGTAACAATAGAGATATTTTTATCATTTCATATACCGGTAGTATTATTTAACGCTTAATAATATGCATAATCTTGAACAGGTTAATCTTATGTCTCAACAGTAACAATAGAGATATTTTTATCTTTTCATATACCGGTACCGGTAGTATTATTTAACGCTTAATAATATGCATAATCTTGAACAGGTTAATCTTATGTCTCAACAGTAACAATAGAGATATTTTTATCATTTCATATACCGGTAGTATTATTTAACGCTTAATAATATGCATAATCTTGAACAGGTTAATCTCATGTCTCAACAGTAACAATAGAGATATTTTTATCATTTCATATACCGGTAGTATTATTTAACGCTTAATAATATGCATAATCTTGAACAGGTTAATCTTATGTCTCAACAGTAACAATAGAGATATTTTTATCATTTCATATACCGGTACCGGTAGTATTATTTAACGCTTAATAATATGCATAATCTTGAACAGGTTAATCTTATGTCTCAACAGTAACAATAGAGATATTTTTATCATTTCATATAGTATTATTTAACGCTTTATAATATGCATAATCTTGAACAGGTTAATCTTATGTCTCAACAGTAACAATACATATATTTTTATTATTTTATATAGTATTATTTAACGCTTAATAATATGCATAATCTTGAACAGGTTAATCTTATGTCTCAACAGTAACAATACATATATTTTTATTATTTTATATAGTATTATTTAACGCTTAATAATATGCATAATCTTGAACAGGTTAATCTTATGTCTCAACAGTAACAATACATATATTTTTATTATTTTATATAGTATTATTTAACGCTTAATAATATGCATAATCTTGAACAGGTTAATCTTATGTCTCAACAGTAACAATACATATATTTTTATCATTTTATATAGTATTATTTAACGCTTAATATTATACATAATCTTGAACAGGTCAATATTGAACTCATCAGTAGCTATACATTAAACTTCAGCACTATACCTATTAGTAAATAGACGTCTAATTGTATGCATATTCTTCGACATATAAACAAGACTACAAGAAAAAAGTGTAGGGTTCCTATGGTGTCCCGAGTGAACAGTGGAATCTACACTTTAATGAAGACTTTGGTTAGAACCTTCTCTTTCTTCTTTCCTATGAGGTCTCTCTTGACCAACTCTTGTTCTCTTCTAACCCTGACGCTATTAAAGTTTTCGAGAGATAGATTTTATGCTCTTTTCTTAATTTTTTATAAGGTAATGATGACCCATAGGTTTTTCGCCTTTAAAAAAATCAATAGATACTACAATAATTACGAAGGTTTGTGTCTGAGTTGAATCAGCCATCTGAGACCACTCATATACTTCCAGCATGAGCTTATATACAATAACAAACTCACCATTTTTAATGTAAATTGATTTAAAAATTGAAATAATGTTTAAAAAATAGGATAATATGCATTATTAATATTATTTTACATTAATTAACGTACCTTTTTCAGTTCCGTCAAGTAGTTCGAAAAGGCTAAAAATGGAAATAATTAATAAATAACTATATTTTAGGTACCTTTTTAATTTTTGTTTTCTTTAATGAGTGCTGCTGTTTCCGTTTAGGATTGATTGTATAAAAACTATATTATAAATCAATACGCTATAATTTTATCTCATTATATTTGTATAGACTTCTTACGCCGTTTATATAGAAAGCTAAATGTGAAGTTCTTATGACTCATATTTTATGTGAACGTAAACAATGTTGTCTACTCTCCACTCTAAAGGACTTTCGTTGCACTTTCTATAACACGCCTAGTCTTCTTTAGGAAATGGAGTTACGAGTTATTCAATAAAAAAAACTTGTATTTTTCCTTGCAAAAATTTATTTTATAAAATAATTAACGAGATATATTTAAAAAGAGTTAAGCTTTTTTCCATTCCTTTTATACCGAAATACAAAATAAAATAATAATATTAAAAATAAACAAAAATATGAGATTGAAAAAAAGTATTTAAAATAATCTCTAATAACAAAAAATATAACCTAAACCAGCATACCAAACTTAAGAATCTAAATCGAACTTATACAAAAACAAACAAACAAAATTCTTAAAAAGGAATAAAATAATGCATCCTTTAATGACTTGCTCGAAATAAAAAAATTAACAGAAAACAAAAAGTTATTGGGAGCAGTTAAATTAGAGTAAAATGAAAACTTTTACACCGTAAAATAGCGGTAGTAATAAAGAAATAGATTACTTACATACAAATTTTATGGTTGTTGGCAATTATAATTAATTTTTACCAATATTCATGCATACATACTGAAACAAATGTGCAGACATACACACTGGTTCGTACAAACACAACATACATACACATACAGAGTGATGCAAAAGTTCCGCAAACCCTTCGTAATTTTAAACCCATTAAACGTATTAACTCCACCAGTTATATTGGGAAATTCTGCACCTTTTAGGGGTATGAATGAATTCCATCCTTATTTCGTTGTGGGGTGGGAGGTTGCAAGTCAAATTTTTTAAATAGCAACCCCTATTGAGTTACGATTCATTTTAATTCCCTCTTTGAGACGAGAAAGGTGTAAAATTTCCCCAATATAACTGGTGGAGTTAATACATATAACAGGTTTAAAATTACGAAGGGGTTGCGGAACTTTTGCATCACCCTGTATATATATCGTGCTGGACAGTACAGGTTAAGTTTATACATTAAACTTCCTTCACAAGTTGATGCGAAATTATTTAATAAACTTTCTAAACTTATCAAAGATTTACAAGACTATAAGTTTCTTAGACAACTACTGAAGTTTCGATTTTTCTACTCTGTAGGAGAGTTTTTTGCAGTAGGCCTAAAGGTTTTGAAAGCGTTTAAAATGGATGAAGTCTTCTGCTGCATGAATTGTTTGATATACATAATGATCTTTTGGATGTTTTGCTTTGTTTAGTTTAGATTATTTTTTGTAGTATCAGGTTAATTATTTTTTGAAGTTTTATATTTTAGATTGTGTTTTTTTTTAATATACTCGTTTTATGTGTCTGTGTTATGTACGTAGATAACTATTTACTTTTTATCAATCACTGTTTTTGTTGTTTTATTTTAATTAATTAATTATTATAATTATTTTGTTATATTGTTTTTTTGACTAATTGTTGAACACTATTTTATTAATTTATTTCTTGTATTGCCTGTATAACAATTTGAAAATGACTATTGCTATGCGATTGTATTTTGTTCACGGCCAAAAATAAATTAAATGAAATATAAAAATGCATACACATATAAACACTAATTGTTATAATAATTACATCTGCTAGGATCTACATAATTAATTTAATTAGGTCTACAATCTTCTCTCAATCCTAGCATTGTGGTATTATTTATATTTAGTGGAGTTCCTCCATCTTCGAAACCTACATTAATACTGAATTCGTCCGTTAAATACGTCCGTTAAATACTATATATACACTTTGCCACACCCTGTACTACCAAATTCTACCTCCTGTGTTATTTTCTTTCATGGATTTGCTAACTTAATACTCGTACATACTTTAAATTATACACAGTATTCAAACAGTCATACATATACACACATATCATATACATATAATTTGGTACTTTTGTATCGTACATAACCCCTCGTTTTTGTACATAAAATACTAACTAATCTTATTATTTTAATTACCTAACCTAAACTGTTTGTGGTGGTTCTTGCTACCACAAATCTGATCTACATTTTTGATTATCGAAAAATCGAATAGGTTAGGTTCGGTTAGGTTTGTATATTTTATAGACTTATGAAAAAATTCAGTTTAAAACCAACATAAGTTAATAAATCAAACCGGAATAAATACAAAGAATGACTCTCGTAAGAGTGTTGGAGTAGCACTGACCTCGTAGTAGCGCTGTCTAGACAGGATGAATGACCGAACTTGAAAGAATTGTGGTGGGGCGAAAGAAAATCGTAGTTAACCTCTGTTCTTTTTATTTGTTAGGGCAGTAGGCAGATGACAGAACCAAAACAAATTCGCAAAAGGATGTTTTGAGTTTTGAACTTACAAAAAGAGGGGTCCGTATTACACAAGTACCCACCTATATATATATATATTAAGCCAAATACCACTGACCGACTGCTCACTCACTCATCACGATTTCTCAAAAACTACTGAACGGATTGCAATGAAACTTGAAATATAGCTTCCTCATAGGTAATAAATAGGTGCTCACTAATAAATCTTTTGAAAAACTTTTGCGTTTAAGCATATTGAAAAAAAATCCGAAATAAATTTTTTTCTCTAAACTACAAAGGTAAAACGAGATGAGGCTTCTTACATTCCTTCTTTTCAAATGTTTGATGCTTATGGTATACAAAATATGCAAAAGGTTAAAGTTTTTAGGTAAAAATCGGCTCTAAATACAAGATTTAAAAAATCACTAACAACCAAAATGACGGCTGACCGATGGAGTTGCTTCTTTCCACTGATTAGATTTGAATTGTTTACAGTTTTTTCTCATATGTTAAAATGCCTTTTTGTTTCAGTATTTACATAAACATGTTTATTTCATTCAATCTATAATAATAAAAGTTAAAGCCCACTGAAATGATATTAAACCAGTATTTCAGAGATTCAATTCAGAAGCACAGCATGAATAGCCGGTAATAAAACACCAATTAAAAGTACTACTATAAGTGAGTTTTTTTTATCACAGACCAACACTCCCTTAACACTCAATTATCTATACGTTAACCCCGTACGAAGGACGGGTACTCTGCTAGTTGTTCTATATATATGTCAATTGTATGTTTGGTAGTTATTATAGAGATATGATAGAATTAGCCTATGACACAAGCCCTTATTTTTACAAATATAAAAAATAATAAAAACAAATTCATAAACAGCTCAAAATGTAAAAACTAAAAGAAAAATGAATGTATAAAAAGTAAACAGTGCTTTCTTGAAGATATTAAGAAATATAACCGCACCAGAACATCAGTGTTGCTGGGTTGAAAAAATGTAAAATTAGGTAAAGATCTCAACAATGTTAAAACAGCTGATCGTATTACACCCAATCAGGTGACAAATATTACATAAACTTATTACAAGTATTCAAACTACTGTTTCAGGCCTGATAAAACACAATACAATTTTGTTTTAAGGTGGAAAGTGAAGTAATTTAACTAAATAACTTCTAACTTCAAATAACCTGTCTGCCTTATACCCCAAATTGAAGATAAACAAATTATTTAAAACACTCACTAAAAATCGAGTAAATAATAACTGTCCAATCTTACATAGGCCATAGATTCTGAACAGTTGGATTTATAAAAAATATTCAAGAATAAAAAAAATTCTTAAAATGAGATACTCTGTCCAAAAACACTGTATTGCTACTTGTTTGTTAAATGTTTGTGTTCGTGGTTTTTTAATTTTTTTAAATAAATAAATCCGAACTTATTTGTTAGCATTTATTTTAATTCTCAAACGAGTATTTTAAATGCAAACCAAACAAAAAGTATTCAATATTCTTGAAATAAAATCAGATTAAATTCATCATTTTTGAAATATTAATTATTACACTTCTATTTATGTCTGAATTTTTTTAAAAAAGAAACTAATTTATACACCGAAGATATCTTTAAAATTCTATATTTAGCTCATTGAAACGTGTTTACTATACTGTTTTGATGTATTTTATACTTGACAATTCATTTTTTGTTTATCAACCACCAGAAAGAGACAATGTCGCCACTACTAGAATGTCGCATTTATAGACCAGACGAAATAGGGAAATATAAAAGTCTTAAAGAAGTAGTTTTTTTGTTGTAAAATTGCAGTCTTTAGACTTTACAAAAACATCTGATAAGGCGGTAAACTAGTAGTTGGTGCTACATAATTATATTTGGAAAAAATTACCAATAGTTTTTTTTTTTAGTTTCTAAGTTATAATTAACACATATTTAAGACAAATGTAACGTTTACCATTATGGTGTATGCATAATCGATTTTAAATTTTAGATAAAAAAATTAAATTATTATACACGCGCAATGAATTTTAAATGCCAAAAACTCAAAATATTAATTCTTTTTATATTTAATTACTGTTTTCATATTCAATTTTCGTATATTTTAGAATGGAGAATCGATTGATGATAAATTAAACACGCTACGATCAATAAATAGTTTTTGAGATTTGTACCAAAAAATAAAATCTATTGATTTTTTTTTTTTACTTTGTTTTAATAGCACGTGTTTGAACTATCGTCTATTTTAGCATGAATGAAAAAATAAATTAAACATGTTTTAAGCAATGGTTTTTAAGGTTTTTTTCGCCAAAAACGAAATTTATTGAATTTTTTTTAATTGTTCTAATAAAATGGACCATACTCAGTGTTTATGTACTTCTACACACGGTGGTTGCTACAACAAATCACGGGACATTTTCCATAAAACTAACTTTTTTTTTATTTAGTTTACATTGTTTTTAACACAATTTAAATGTATTTTAACGCAAATCGAACGATACAGAATTAAATTTGCTGCAAGCAATTTTTTTTTAATAAATATTTTTCGTCAAAAACCAAATTAAAAATTTTTACTGATACTTTTTAAATTATTTTGTATCACGTATCCCCCCCCACCACCACCATTTGAGTTGACTCTTACTCTAAAGTGAGAAGTAAAAAAAAAGGTCATCGTACCAAGAGTAGAGTCCATACTCAAACTAAAATCTCCAAAGTTCGCATTATTTATTCCGATTACTAACAAATTTAAAGGGAGAGGACTAGAACTTGGTAATTACACTATATATCACACTTATTTGATATCACTTTATTGTATTGCGAATGAATGTAATAGCTTTTTAGGATATGGTTAATGTATTTTTGATTATAATATTCGTAGACTACTTTTATTTATACCAGCCTTTTAGAAACCATACTAGGTAATCAGTTTTGGTTATTACTAATGGTTTTAAGGATGAAAACTGATTTAAAATTAAGGTAATTTAACTTTCATCCCATATTTCATATTTCTGTTATCTATATTCGTCTAATTGAAATTGAAGTACACAATAGAATAAAATCACAACTATTTCAAAATGTCCCTTTATAAAATATGAAAGAATAAATAATAATAATTTTAGCAATAATAGATGCTTCATGTTAAACTATATACAAATCAAGTTTACAAAAGAATCGAAAGGTTAAAATAAATTTTAATTCAATTTTTGACAAAAATATTGCTCGTCTTAGGCTATGGTATTAAATATATATTACTATGGTATTAAATAGGCTACATTGATATTGTGTTAAAAACAACTTAAACTAAATAACAAAACTATAGTTTTTTTGCGTGCAAAAGTGTATGAAAATTGAGTAGGGTGCAATTTATTTGCACAAATTTGGGTTTCGGAAAAATCGTAAAAAACTATTTCACAAAACGTGTTCAATTTAAAACAGTTTTTCTCTCATGCTTAAATACATGAATACGATAGATAAATAATTAAAACAAAGTAAAAAAAAAAAAAAAAAAAATGATAAAATTACAATATTTTCTGTATTTGGTATTTACAAAATTGCTTGTTTCGTGTTACCTTATAGAAATTAAAAATTCTTCGTGCTAAAATTAAAAATTAATTATGTAAACACAATAATAATAAAATGGAGAATTTAATAAAGCGCAGTTATTGAAGACATTACTTATGTTTAATCTATTTGAACGTTATAACAAAGATCTAGTAAGCATTATATGGTTAGGCCTATTTATTAAAGATATTTACTACTTTAGTGTATGTTTGTCTTATAATAATAATAGATAGTAAGTCATTACATGGTTTGCTCAATTAATGGAGTTTTTTACCATTACTATAGTGT
The DNA here is from genome assembly GCA_963513935.1 of Aphrophora alni. Lineage (NCBI taxonomy): Eukaryota > Metazoa > Arthropoda > Insecta > Hemiptera > Aphrophoridae > Aphrophora > Aphrophora alni. Next base: position 61,645 of record CAUPSG010000014.1, read on the forward strand.
TTGTAAATTACTATAGATGTTTTGTAACATAGACTTAGTAAGTCATTATTTGGGTAACATTATTATTTAAGATATTACATGACTATTGTGTAAGTTTTGTAACATAACCATAGTCATTATATGGTTCACTCTATTATTGAAGATTTTTACTATAATCATTGTCTAACGTTTATAACATAACCCTTTTAAGTCATTTATGTAGTTACCTCTGCAAAGAACAAAATTGTTGAACTCAAAAAAGAGATGCAGGATACAAGTTCAAAACTATGATTGAAGATATGTATTATCTTTAATGGGTATGTAAGTTATATTACGGTAATTTAGGCTTAGTAAGTCTTTATATGGTTACCTCTATATTTGAAAATATTTATTATCACTATTGTGTATGTAAGTTTTACGGTAACATAAGCTTAGTATGTCATTATAAGCTTACCTCTACAATTGAAGATATTTACTATTACTATTATGTATATAAGTTTTATGATACATACCTAGTAAGTCATTTTATGTAAAACTATATTGTTGAAGATATATAATATCTTTATTAGGTATGTAAGTTTTATAACATAGCCTTAGTAAGTCATTTTATTATTAGCTCTATTATTTATTATCTTCATTATGCATATAAGTTTTATAACATAGGCTTAGTAAGTCATTATATGGTTAGTTCTGTTATTGAAGATTATAACTAACATTATCGTTAATGTTTGTTTTATAACATAGGGTTTATTATATTTTGCCCCATTGTAGTTACTTCAAAAATGAACTTCCGCTATCACTTTTTGTGAAGCTCCTTATATTTTCAATAATATATATTCAATAAATATACCTCATATATATATTGGTATTTTATGAGGCAAAAATACGGTTTTATAAAATATTAAAAGTACAAATATGCAGTGAAATGTTAATACTGTAATTATAAATTGCAGTTCGAAATGAAACGCATTTTAAAATTGCTAAATAAAATCATGTATTTCAATAAAACTTGAGATTTTATAGCACCCAAAATATTTCATATACAGTTTTATCAAAATAGTTATTTCAAAAAGAAGTTATTGGAATGGTTGTTCAGAGAGAATTTTTCTCCTTAACTTTGGTACTTCTGAACCGTCGGTTGCGACAATTCCCAAGTACACAAAGTATGCGTAAAAACACCTAAACAAAATGTCAAATGGTCATCTGCCTGAAGTGGATTTCTTTTTGGAAATTCGAAAATGGGGAAAAATCGCAGATAACGATAATTAAAAATAAATCATCCAGATTACAAACATTTGTTAACTACAACTAAAATATAATCGTAACTTTATAAATAAATATTTATTTATGTCTTTTCATTATTATATATTTTTTAATTGACAAAGGTTTTAATTTTAGAGTTTTCATTTTGTCGCTGTTCCTTCAATTTTCAATCTTTTTTTTACTATAAATTATATGAAAATAAAATTGAAAGATTGTAGTATAATTTATTTGTATATCATACATTTGTTTATTTAAGTTTATTCTCCATATTATTAAACTTAGATCATATATTGTATTTTATTATAGAGTGCAGCCCTATTATTAATTTTTTTTTATTATCAGTATATAGATGGGAGAAAGAGCAGAATTTTTTATGTTTTATTTCAGAGATTTACCATAAATAATGATGTTTTATTCCTCAGTAATGGTAAGTTATCCTATAGTAATCTTTATAGTTATACACCACCTATAATATCAGATCTATGTCTGTTGTATAGCATAGGCCACATATATAGCCCTAATTACTGTTACATATAATATCCATTTTATAATATGGATTAGTTATAAAATGGACTAACTATGGCTTAGTAAGTCATAGTGTCTCTAAGCTATTTTATAGTTTTCCCTGTTGTTATCTATAGTTTCTATGTTTGATTTATAACATATTATGCTAAGTAAGTTAGTTTGTAGTTAGCACTATTTTTGTAGAAGTTGAACATCAATTTTGTCTATGTTTTATAACTTAAGTTATTTAGTAATGCCGTAATCTACAGATATCTCTATTGTGTATGTTATAAGTCTAGTAAGTTATTTAATAATAATACAGCTTTTATTTGTCTAACTAAAACACAAGATTTAATGTATACAGAATATTTTAAATTGAAAATCAGTTTCATACTTTCGAGTTTAGATTTTCGTAAAAATAATTTCATTAATGTTATTGCAAAATACAATTCAGGTTAATTCAGGTATTTATTTCTCAGTATAGACCTAGTCACGAATTGTTCATTACTTTGACATGTAAGAAATTTTCTTTTTAAAAAATACGTTTGTGCCTAGTTGTTGGAATTCCTTAGCTTAACAGTCAAATATTCAATTTGTATGACAGAAACAAAGATGTTTATAAACTAGAGTTTCTATCATTAAAGTTGTCTCATCATATACATCGCACAAAAAATCATGCACAAGAAATCTACATAAATAAATAAAATAAGCTGTATACTCACAAAATCTTTGACACTGGGGATCCAATTTCCAATTTTAATGACACCATAATGTCCTGTAAATGTATTCCGACACTTTTTCAACAACGCTAGTATAACAAAATTTAAAATTAAAACAACTGCATTTAAACTCTGATAACACAATGAACTTGAAGAGAAAACTACAATTGTTATAAAACAAAATTATATACACAAGGACAATTTATTTCCTGGAGAGATATTTCACTTTGAATTATAACTTTTAAAATGTTTTTTACTTTATCCCTCCAAGTTTAAACCCCGTATATAAAAAATATTACATTAATTCACTCATTGCTATTGTCATAACACAGCAACAACAGACAGCAAGCAGTCCTCGCTACAACCTTAGAAGTGTTTGAATGAAAAGTGAACCTTTCAGACATCAACTTTCTTTTCCAAGGTCCTTCTCTCGCTCTATCTCTCTCACAGTGGTTCTCTCTCTCAGAAGCATTGGAGGGGTCCGAATCGGACTTTCACTAGAGAGGCTTTGTCTCCCCCATTTATTACTTTGGTTTCTTCTACACTACACTACGACGCATCTACTTTTCTCTACATCTCGTAATTTACATACCCACACGCATTCCAGTCATGTCGCCTATGTCGATAGACGTGTTAAACAGTTAAATTTAATTACTAAATAATGGAAAATTATTCAAAATTGAAGTAAATACCTTTTTTTATATATAAAGACAGTACTATACCCTCTCCCCCTCCCACTCACACGTTTTCTAATCATGTTTCCTTCCCAGTTAGGCTAAGAGTATATTTTCTACAAATTAGACCAGACTTAAAATTTAAATTTAGTTAAAGGGAAATCTACTTAGAATGAAAACTACATTAGTAAACATTAACAACATTAGAACTAAAACACGCCATCAACTCTCCCTTCGTAAACATGCATTCCAGTCTTTCATTCCTCTCAATTAGATGAATACACACATCTTGGTATAACTTGTATTTAGGATAAAATAGAGAAAGACATTCAGTAAAGGAAGAGAATACATTTCTTACACAATAACCTACCAATATTAAGCATACGCAAACGCACAGAATAACCCCACACACGTTTATTTTGTTCCTTAGCTTTCATAACTAATTCTTAGGTGAACAAACCCATCTTGATGTAAGTTGTAATTGAGAGAAAAAGAGAAAGGGATTCAGTCAACATTAGTTCCTTACCTTTCATTTACCTCAGATGGAAATATGCATCTTGGTATAAGTAGTGATAAGAAAAAAGGAGGACATTGAGTAAAGGGAAGAGAATACATTTCTTACAAGACATCCTAGCAATAATAAACATACACATACACAGAATAACTCCCACCTCCCACACACATTCGTTCTTTAACTTTCATTTCTAGCTCTTAGATAGATAAATGCATCTTGGTAAAAGTTGTGATTAGGAGAAAAAGAGAAAGACATTCAGTAAAATAAGAGAAAACATTTCTTACAAGATATCCTAGCAATAATAAACATACACTTACACAGAATAACCACCACACAC
>CAUPSG010000016.1:0-10285 GCA_963513935.1 Aphrophora alni
GAGATGAGAGAGAGAGAGAGAGAGAGAGGAAGAGAGAGAGAGGAGAGGAGAGAGAGGAGAGAGAGAGAGAGAGAGAGAGAGAGAGAGAGAGAGAGAGAGATAAAGCAATGAAACTTCATTCACCGTGGATAAAGACAGCTGCTATTTATCACAAACAATGAGCGGTTCTTTGTGAATTTCTTCTTCTTGGAGTGTATTTTCCATTTGAGAAATGAGAGGTGGAAATTGAGTACAGACACATCTATCTGTCTAACTGCTCTTTGCCTGATTACACGAGTGTAGTAATGTAGTAACTTTGTAATTTGACTGTACAACAAACCTAACTAGTAGAGGGAAATTAGAATATAAAAGTGATGTGGTGTAACTGGGAAGTTGATTATATATATGCAACTGGTTGGGAAATCGAAAAAATAGCAAAATCGGACTGGAACTTCGCTTGAAAAGTACATAAAAGTGCATTTTTTATAGATTTGAGTGCATCGCTACACTATTTTTTAATGATCTCCGGCTTTATGGGTCGTAAAGAAAAAAAAAACTTTTAAGGCCATTTTTGAAGAATAAAATAAAAGCATTTTATAATGAGAAGTGCTCGTAGAGTAAACTTTTGTTTTAATTGTTAGTTTTTTTTACCTAGTTTCTAGTGAACATATGCAAGAATTTATTTTAAATAAAAATAATTTGCTATTTTACTCTTTTGTCCCCTCCCCCTACTAAATCGGTGCTGGATGTAGAGAACGACGTAGTCCATTTATGAACATTTAGTTGAAAATGATATTTAAAAATTAGTTTATTGATTGAGAATGACATTTAAATAAAAATTTTACGGAAATCAGGTTTGAAAAATACGATAGGCCTATATAGGATAAACCAAATTAGCTCAAGTCTGACTTAACTATTTTTTCGAAATTCTACACAGCTGCATGTACAAAAAAAATCAACTTCCCAGTTACATCACTTCTCGTCAATTTTTTCGACTAATTTTCCTCTACTATTATACCGATTAAGCTCAAAATGTAAGATAAGAACTGAAAATTTCTATTTAGATATTTGGTTGAAATCATTTTTATAGATGCTCGTATAACGTGTACTCTAAGGGGGAAAATAAAACTCATCTTTTGTATTCATCTGTACCCGAAAATTCCGATTCGGCAGTTATCAGTTAAAACAATTAGATTGGGGCCATTATAGTCCTTACCCAGCCCGATCGTACAATAGGATACTTTTTTGTACTTTTGGTTTAATACAAAAAACCAGGTCATCTCCTTCTAAAGAAAAGAAGAATAAATGATGAATTCCAGCTCTCGATTACTCTAATAGCTCCAAGATCGGAAAAGACCAAGAGTTGGTCAAGGGAGACATGATAGGAAAGATGAATGAAAGGGATCTAACCCAAGACTACATGAAAAAAGTGTAGATTCAGTTAGGGTTCCTCGGGATTGCCAAGCCCTTATTTAATACAGTACACCTCCCAACTTACTCAAATTTTTATACATCCAATGACATGAATAATTAAAAAAAAAAATAATGAGGTATCATTGTTTAGGGCACGACAGGCATTATTATTTTATTTTTTCCACATTTTTCATTTTTGGTTTTCGTTCGTTTTTATTTGGTTTTAGAAATGGTGGAGTGAGAATGTTTATATTTTTGTTTGTGTGGTTTTACTTATAACTGCAGAACTAGCATTTGCTAACCAGCGGAAATTTTATTTTTGAAAATCCTTAAGGTAAACCTAACCTAACCTAACCTAATCTCCTAAGAAAATGCGATATTCATATAATTACAAGACCTAGTCACAGATTCGAGCGTAGCAAGTAAGGGGTCATCCACATAATTTACAGCTTGAGGTCAAGGCTGACACGAGCGAAGTGAGTGGAGACTATTTTAATATATACACAAGTACAAGGGTGAAGAGAGTTGTAATATACACTATACGATGTTCAGACAACCTGTGTAAAAACTGTTTTAAACGAACTTACACTACTGGATAAAACTGGAGCAATTTAACATTTTCTTATTAGGCCCAAGAAACTAACTGTTTGGCGTTACATTTAGTGTAACTGGGTAAATACTATGACGGCGTTCATAAACTTGGTTTTGAAGATGGTGGTGGTCGAAAAAGGAAAACACATCTCTCAAGATAGATTTTCCTCCTTATCACGTGACTTTATATCTATAGGGTGGAGAGGAATGTATTAAATCAAAATGAACCCGATATTGTCTGGATCTACATTCTGTTATTTTTAATAAGGAAAATTTAAGCAAATAAAAGTGCTTTACATTTTAAAACAAAATGTTGCTTTTTTTACGTTCGTTAAATTAATACCATTACAATTGTCCTTTTGTTCTCTTCCGTTTATATTACACAATGAGTTTAACATTCCAAGAGATGGTTGCCGCTATTTCAATGTAAAAACGATTTTAAAAGAATTAACAAATAAGCTTTCATTAAGATAGAGTCTCTTGAGTTTTGCTACTTATAAAAGTAATACGAGGTTTTGTGAGTTGCACTAAATAAAACCCGTGACACAAATATTATCTCATTTGTTCGTTGGGTGTGAATCAGCTGTTCAGAGATTGTATTGAAATGAATTTAACTGCTCGACTATTTCAATGAGCTAGTCAAATAACGTGGAAAGGTATTTAGAAGTTTATATATTGACATCTGTTTGCGTATGTTTGGGGTACTTTTAGTATATTTACCTTAATTGGTCTGTCTAAAATAATCCTAACTGGAATAAACTATTTATGCTAAGGACCGTAGGTACTTGGTGGTATTAAATTTTAATAAATAAAACACTTTATTTTTTAGTTTAACCATAAATTTAATGAAACTTGCTGAACATGGTTCGCTAGTTACAGGTATTTTACAAGAATCTTGACAATGCTATAACTAACGAAACCATTAGAGCCAAGTTTAGAATCAGAATCTTCAGTTTTTATCGGATAGGAGTAATACATTTTGAGCTGGATCGGATTTTTATTTTTTTTACCAAGAACGTAAGCAATAACATTTCTCCAAATATAAAAGACCTCTAGCTTCAACTTATACAAATACAACTTGATATCTCATTACATCACAACATAACTAATCTTACTGTTGCTAATTATTGAAATGAATTTAACTGCTCGGCTATTTCAATGAGCTTGTCAAATAACGTGGAGTTTATATATCGACATCTGTTTGCGTATGTTTGGGTTCTGAATGTTTTGTACTTTTAGTCTATTTACTTTAATTGGTCTGTCTAAAATAATCCTAACTGGAATAAACTATTTTAGGCTAAGGACCGTAGGTGGTATTAAATTTTAATAAATAAAACACTTTATTTTTAGTATAACCACAAATTTAACGAAACTTGCTGACCATGGTTTGCTAGTTACAGGTATTTTACAAGAATCTTGACAATGCTGTAACTAGCGAAACCATTAGAGTCAAGTTTAAAAATCAGATTCATCAGTTTTTATCTAATGGAAGTAATACATTTTGAGCTGGATCGGATTTTTTTTTTTTTTTTTTTACCAAGAACGTAAGCAATAATATTTCTCCAAATATAGAAGACCTCTAGTTTCAACTTATACAAATTTGACAAATCTTAACACAGTATACAACTTGATATCTCGTTACGTCACAACATGTGTTGCTAATTATCTCTCTCGTTACTAAACTAAGTAATTCAATAAACCAATCATAGATACGATCAAATTAACAAACACACATCCAACTCCAAACGTAAGGTCTAATTAACTGCGATACCATGATGTCAATACTTGTCACTACATCTTATCACTAGCAATACAGTCTTGTCAAATCAAAACTCGTAACTTATCTCTCTCAAACATGACAACATTTGTATATCCAAAACATCTCTGTCTTGTTGTTTTAGCCGATTTACAAATTATAAACTTAGTTATTGCAGCAATAATTCTGCCTAGTGCACATTTGGAGGAAGGGTTCATTCTTAAATTCCTAAATGTATCCACCTGCATTCCCAGAGTGCCGGGGTTCACAGGAGTAGCTGAAAATGAATGTGAAGACATACTTGTAAAAGTGAGGACGAACACCATAGTCATAGGGACTAAATCCATCAAATAGACTTGCACTTGCTTATTTAAGGAAGGTACTAAAGGAAGAAGAAGAGGCTAGTGAAAAAAAAACATGGGCTAAGACAGACCAAAGAACTCTTGTGACAATCTAACAGAAGACGGTTAAAGAATGTATTATTAGAAGAAAGACAGGATGCCTTTCGGAGTATTGTATACTCATGGAACACTTTGGAAGGATCAGAGTAGAGAATGATGAAACCTGCAGACTCTACCAATTAGTCAATTTGATTTAGTGTTACACACAAGGATTAGAAGTCGGGGGTAGAACCTTATTGAAATACAGGGCATACCCACAAAGACACCCATAATGTAACTACATTATCTAAAGGAGTTGGAACCGGAAAGGCTTCTATAAACTGAAATTTATTAGTTGAGTAAATCTAGGGCGGCAATGAAGACATTTTGAGTAGTGTAATCACAACAACAACATTAAATGTATGCACCGAGTGTCATCCATCTTATCACAAATTGTCTTCAAAAACATCTTTTTTGAAAAATCCATTTATAGACTTGCAGTTGCTTATGGAAGATACTAAAGAAAGAAGAAGAGGATAATGAAAGAGAAAACATGCGCTAAGACAGACTAAAAAACTCTTGTGACAATCTAACAGAAGACGGTTAAAGAATGTATTGACCTGCGTAGAAATAAGTTAAAAACATTGACAGAGTGCCTTTCCGGGGAGCAATTTAGAAGGATCAGAGTAGAGAATAATGGAACTTGCAGATTATACCAATTAATCGAATTATTGTAGCGATGACCAAAAGGGTTAAAAGTCTGGGTTAGTACCATATTGATACAGAGGGGATACCCACAAATGCATACTTAATGTACCCTGCATTATCTACAGAAGCCGGAGGGGCTTCTAAAGACTGAAATTTACCAGTTGAGTAAAACCAGGGCGGCAAAGAAGACCTCTTGAGCAGTGTCATCACCCCATGTCATAACAACAACAATAAATGTATGGACCTAATGTCATCCATGTTATCGAAAATCAAAAAATCTTGTCACAAAGTTGGATGTCAATCTAGTCTCACCAATCCGCAGAGATATGTCTCACACACTGTACACAATTCGACAGTTATACGTTTCCAATAGACAAACTGACACATCAAAGTGTCTTGTTGCTTCACATCTAGACGTTCAATGTAATAATGTTGCAGATGAAATCTTCATCTAAAAACAAATTGTCGTTCACAGAAGTGTGTGGCATAACGATATGTTCTACGTTTGCAGTCGATATTTAATGCTTATGCAAATCTTTGATTCTGTGACTTACCAATTATATGATAAGAAAAGTATCGTAATCTTGTAAAAAAATATAATACCGCTTTTTCAATGTTGTTGGACGTTTTCAATTACTAGGAACAGATTTGGACTATTTTCAGAATGTCCTACTGTTATTGTCAACTAAAGAACAGTTGATCTAATTGTGCTATTTTCCTTGTTACTAAAGGTGAACTTAGTTATCATTGCTGTGAAACAAAAATGGCCAAACAATAAAGATGCCTAGCCCTCGAATACTCAGATATCATCAGGGTTGGAAGAGAACAAGAGTTCTTCAAGAGAGATCTAATATGAAATATAAAAGAAGGGGATCTAACCCAAGACTAAATGAAGATATATGAATCGCTTATTTATGAAATGCCTCTTGTCACATTTTTAATAAATCCACTTTTGTGTAAAAATGGTATCTTAATGCCATCCATATATTGTTTCTTTATGAAAGGTCTCTTCTCCTATTGCTTCAATACTGTCGTTAGACCGTATGAAATATGTGTTTATTAAGAAAGGCCTATTGTCTCAGACAAGAGGCTTTTCATAACTAAAATTGTGGTGGCTGCATTGAGAAACAGCTGTTTTTGTTATATTAGTTCTGTTGTGTTGGTCACATTTGTTTTCTTTGTTAGTTTTCTTAGTAATCCCAGCACTGAGGTGATGTTTACAGTTAAACTGTGATTGTGCAAATTAAGTTTCATTTTAGTTTTTACGTGAAGTATTTGTTTAAAGTGTCCTGTTGTCAGATAGTGAGGGTGAGTGTGCTATTGAAGCTGATTTAGATGTATGTAAAAAGCGTAAGATAGGTGTTCGTAGGCCTATGAGCTACAAAGTCAATCGAATAAAGAAAGCAAGAATTCATGGACATGATTATGTTAACTATAATGGAAACATTGTGGAAGCCCAATATTATGTAGATCCAGTAGTATGGATTTGTTTTAGGTTTAGGCGATCTCCCAAAAGATTATTTTTTAAACCAAATTGGGAATGGGGTGAAAATAGACTGAGTAAAAGAGTGGAACAAAATATTACCGCAAACAGATGATGATGGAAATCGTGCCGATGTGTTTCTCTAGATTTAACAGACTAGTAGTTGGGAGTTGAATTAGGTATTTTTCTGAAATTTGTAAAATTCACAAAACGTTAAATATATTCTATTGTACTTGACCCACAACAATCCAGCACATTTGACTGTACAGAAGTTGTCCGGTTGGGGTTGTAGATCTTTGAATAGATGACGTATTCACTCATAACCAGCATCCTTTGATGAATAACTATTGTAAGGTTAGAACAGTTGGATAGTAGCCAACACTTTTAACTTGAAGCCTGAAATAGCTGTCTCTGGTGTACATAATAAATTTAAAGAAAGCTAGGTTTCACTTTAGCTTAGTCTTAATGGAGTTCGTAGAAGTTGTAACCTAGCAACAATGCTGGGGTGAGATTCTTCAAATTCCATCAGTAACGGAACGGATAAACATCTCTGGTACTGTGGAATAACGTAAATGCCAGCAAGGGATGAACCAGCGTGAAGAAAAGACCCCCCCCCCCTCCAACTAGCATAACACGCCTACTATTCCTTGGTAATCGTTCTACTACGCACTACCCCAGTATTTTTCCTTCAGTTGTTTCAACCAATACAATGTGTATTAACAAAGAAATGGAAAACTTGTAGATGTTTCTTTTTTATTAAATTTTTGCGAAGATTTTGGAACCTATAAGTTCCATTTAAAAGTTAGAATATGCACTGTTTAACAAACATTGCACAGCTCACCTATAAACTTATTATTAATTTAGAATCTCTTATAAAAATCCTGTATCGGTTTAAGTCACCGATTTTTTACTTCTTGTTTTTCTTCTTTTTACTGTCTTCCTGTCGGTCATCATCTTTAGTGATGGGAGAAATAATGATTAGGAACAGGAACACGTAGAGCAATTTTGATATTTAATAATATAGTTAAACCTTATTAATTAATATCTCTGGTTGGCTTTTTGTATTGTTTTATTTTCCGCTTTTTTTTTTTTTTTTGTTCTCTTGTACATTAATTTTGAATGTTCTGTCCTTACTATATTTTACATAATTTTTAAGTGTGAATTAACCTCTCTAATTTCTTATGTTTCTTTTCTTTTCTTTCTCCCTATCACAGTTGCTCTGTAACCTCTGAGGTTGCCGTATAGGTTACTCCCCCTAGAGAATAATTTATCACAATTTATGTTTTTTGCCATAACGACTATTGTTATAAATTAATATAATAGGAAACTTACCGTCACCAATAGTCAAGAGTAGCGTTATTTAAACGACGGCCGTTTCTGATAATGGCAGAATAGCCGAAACGGCCGTCGTTTAAATAACGCTCCTCTTGACTATTGGACGGTAAGTTTCCTATTATATTAAAGAATAATTTATGTTACAATGGAAGTTTTGTATTGTTTAATATTATTATTGTTAATAATTTGTATTTCATTTATTAATCTTTTGTTTGTATATGTATGTGTGTATAGTCTTTGAAGGAATTAATATAATTATTATAAAAAAAAAGCAGAAAATAACGTAAAATTAAATGTCTTAGTACTTGAATATCTTAATATTGTCAGAGTCGGAAGAGAACAATAGTTGGACAAGAGAGACTTAATAGGGAAGATGAAATAAAGGCATCTAAACCATGACTACATGAACAAGTTATCGATCCAGCTAGGGCCCCTTGGGATTGATACGCCCTTATTTATTGTAATGAGCCTCTGAGAGTGTGTTCTAATTATAAGCCAAATTTCATACTTGTAGTTCTATTGGTCCAATACTTCTTTAATTTTACTGGATTTGCTTATTAACGTGAAAAAGACGTTAAATTTGTCTGTGACAAGAATATATTGTGAGTGTTTACCTTGCCCTCATTTTGTATTTTGAAAAAAGTAAGATATCTCATTTTAGGAGGCCATGTTGTATTATTAAATTCAAGTGGAAGGACTATGTCCCTTATTATTTAGCACAGTACACTAAGCAGTTGTTTCCTTGTTGCAGGTAATCGATGATTTTACATGCTTTGAGTTTCAGAAACGTCCACGTAAGTCATGCAGAATGTATGTTTATAGTGATAATATTGTAAGAAATCTATTTAATTTTGTATATCATTTTTATCTCTTGTTATAATTAAAACGAATACATTGTTCCGTCTTTCCCAGCTTCGTTAATCTCACGTTTGTTGACGCGTTTCGGATATACTCCATTCTCAAAACAATTAATAGTACTGATCATCCTAACCATGGACTCGTTATTTTAAGTGATTCGCTCTTCCAACTCTTCCCCCTCTTTTCTTCCCATCTAAAGCCCTTTTAACCTAGAAGGAGCGTGGTAATCCCATATATCTAAATCTCTTGGAGAGAGAGAGAGAGAGAGAGAGAGAGAGAGAGAGAGAGAGAGAGAGAGAGAGAGAGAGAGAGAGAGAGAGAGAGAGAGAGAGAGAGAGAGAGAGAGAGAGAGAGAGAAGAGAGAGAGAGAGAGAGAGAGAGAGAGAGAGAGAGAGAGAGAGAGAGAGAGAGAAAGAGAGAGGGGGAGGGAGGGAGGGAGGGAGAGGGAGAGTGTGAGAAGGAGGGAGAGAGGGAGGGAGGGAGGGAGGGAGGGAGGGAGGGAGGGAGGGAGGGAGGGAGGGAGGGAGGGAGGGAGAGAGAGGAGAGAGATAAAGATAAAGAGAGAAGGGAGAGATAGGAAGGAAGAGAGACTGATAGAAAGATAGGAGAGAGGGAGAGAGAGAGAGATAAAGAGGAGAGGGAGAGAGATAAAGATAGAGAGATGGGGGAGAGATGGGGGAGAGATAGGAAGGAAGAGAGACTGATAGAAAGAGAGGAGAGAGGGAGAGAGAATTGAGCTTCATGTTACAGCTGGGTTGACTCTTGTATTTAGATTTACAAAACCCGTAGCAATGGGTAAAGTGATGACAGGATTTGGAGATGGTATACCGATAATTAGTGAACACGGATTATGTCTCGCAATTAACAAATATACAGTTGAAAGCTAAACTGTGTTACATTAATCATTGGCGTTTGTTATTCATATTACAGTTCATGTAAAACAACAAGCAAGGGGGAGAGGATCAAAGAATTCCTCACTCTGTGTAGGTGCAAAATAACGTATATTCTAGTCTTTTACAATTAGTTTCGTTCTAACATATACTTAGTATAGACAAAGTTATGTGGTTCCTTGGGTCAAACAGAAATCCTGTAGCCTGACATAACCTCACCTAACCTAACCTAACCTAACTTAACCTAACCTAACTTAACCTAACCTAACCTAACCTAATCTAACCTAACCTCACCTAACTCAACCAAACCAACCTAATCTAACCTAGATTCATTGCACACTTGCTACCCGGCTTACCCGTTTCATATATTGGCCGGAATTCTCTTTAATCATGAAAATATCCCCATATATACCATACGAAGTCGCAGGGAAGTCCGCTCTCAGCCGTGGGTAATTAATTACAAAAAGAATTAACAAACCTACACTCCAAAATAAGAAATGAGTTCCTTGTCAACTCACGCGGAGGGCAGTCTGCTCGGCACGTGGTGGTAGTAGCTGCCAAATCGTGAACCAATCAAATCTGTTTCTCAAACATTCAGTAAATTTCACATAACTAGTTAACGACGTGATGTATACTCTAATGATAGTGATTGATAAGTGTGCCAGCTGTTAGCTTGGAAAGTATTTGGTAAATTAAAAAAGTCAATTACCCTATTGTTGTTTTATTTGTTGGGTTTAAAATTTTGATACCATCACCGATGTTTTTCATTGTGGTGTCCAACTATAAAAATTATTATAAAAAACAACTACTATTTTAAATTCTACACATAATTTTATATTTATTTTGTTCTTGTGTATTTTTTTTTATACATCCAACTGTTCAGGAGTAGTGA
>CAUPSG010000017.1:0-47434 GCA_963513935.1 Aphrophora alni
TTAACGTTTTGGTATAACATATATATAAATATAAAGTGGAACACATTGCACTAATCTTTTCATACGACCATTCATAAAAGTATTTTTTTCTAGCGGGGAAGAGGACGGGGAGGAGTTAAAGTAAAAACACATCACGGTTATTACCGCTTTCACAAAACACAAATTACTTAATTTAATAAATCTCTTTCGTTCCTCCTGTAAAATGGGGCTTACAAAGATACTCTCCACCGCAAATTATTAGCTAGCTTTATTTTGATTTCCAACCCACGTTCTGGCAGCTTCTTTCAATCTCGTAGGGTCTCTCTAGGTATGGTTATAGGCCTACTGGTTCCTGCAACATTCAATTCCAGTGATAGTCTGCCAATATTTATCCACAAATGCACACTACAGCAACCCTGTGTGATTCTAATTGGATCTGCACATTTTTACGTACTTTTGGGTTAGATCTCTCGCTTTCATTTTCTCCTTTTCTCGGCCTACTCTTGTTCTCTTCCGACCCTGACACCGTTAGAGTTTTTAGGTCTATGGGTCCTAATTGTATATACTTTTTGTCGCCTTTTAACAACAAGTGCAACGTCTCCATTTCCTTTTCTTAAGGTCTTCAATCCACCTCCATTTTCTTCTCCTTATTTATCTTGCCTCGCTTTCCTCTTCTTAAGTAGCTTCCATCTTCGTTCCTAATTGTGTCCAATCATCTTACTCTAAGTATTCTTTTCAAGTATAAAGTCACTATCACTTGGATTTTATAATCAATCGGTTTGTTTAACTTCCAAAGTTTCAGTAGTATACTTCTAACATCGTACTCATCTTCGATCCGAAATTGTTCTCTAATATATTTTTCGTGATATTAAGTGTAGTAGAGGCCAAAGTTAATGGTAAAGGGTCCAGGAAGACCGGGACAACCCTAATTCTGTGTTGTCAAAGCATTCGTATTGTTGTGAACCCAAGCGCCTAACCACCCGGATGCCACCGGTCATTAGCACCGATTCCATTAAATTCTCCGACTCGCATATAATTAAGAGTCGGGTCATTTTTCTTACCTGGTTAAGACCTTTATTACAAAACTTGAATCATAGTTCTACGACGCTTCATTGAATTGTTATGACAAAAGACTTGCCGCCTTACTTTAATGGAATCGGTGCTAATGACCGGTAGCATCCGGGTGGTTAGGCGCTTGGGTTCACAACAATAAGAATGTTTTGACAACACAGGATTAGGGCTGTCCCGGTCTACCTGCACCCTTTATCTTTAACTTTGGCCCCTACTATACGCCCGTAGCTTTACGTTCTCCATCTTACATCCGTCAATTTGGGTCCCTCTCTACAGACAACAACTTACATTATACATAAATTCATCCGCTCTTGTATGACTTGATCTTCCAATTTTATTAATGAAAGATTAACTTCCAAGTGTTAATGGATATTTTAATGTATTTGATTTTCTTCTTTATCTTAAGCTACATCATCTCCGATTTTCCTCTCAACACGTCTGGTTTTATGGAACTGCTTGTCTTTGGCAGATATAAAACATACCTGTGATCTCCACAGTCGAGATGTCCTAGTTGATAGAATAATCTCATGTTACTCCTGTCATCATTTCTGTAAAGTTCTCCACGATCTCATCAATAAATTGTAAAAGATAACAACACTGACAGTAAACAGCCCTGCTTTACCCAGAAACTGGCTGTAAACTCTTATTCTTACTTTAAAGCCACCGTAGAGAGATTTAATCTTATTTATTATATTCTTGAATAATACTCACAGTACGTCTCTGTTCCCGCTGTCAAAAGGTCTTTCACAGTCTATGAATTTACAAAAAACAAATACATTATTCGTCGCCATCTTCTCAAAAAATTCTATAATACGTAAAAAACGAAAGAAAATAGTATTTTTCTTTATCACTGCGTGTTTTTATATGTATTTGTTGTTGTAAATAGGTTTCCATAGTCGTTCCCCTTATCAAGTTTTGTGAAACAGTTTGTTTCTTGTTTAGCCTCATTGGTCTTCAAACATTCAAACTATATGATATCTCTTCTCACACTCGACTTTGAATATTTGGAATTATTGATGCCACTTAATTTCCTTGTCTCAAATTCTCGTTGTTCTGAGTTCTTTCACGGTAGACATGTTTGATGTTGTTATTTATAGCCGAAAAAACATCTCGGTTATCACCGTCATAAAAAAAATTAAGAATAATGACGCTACTAGCGTCAAGGTCGAAAGAGCAAGAACAAGAAAGAAAGAACAAGAACTGGAAAGATTGGAGAGTGTGAATGGGAAGGTTCTCTGAAGTAAGACTATACGAAAAAACGTTGTAGATCCATTTAGACTCCTTTAGTATTATGACACTCATGTTCAATATAAATGATTCTCTGAGGGTGACATTTTGCTTTTAACATATCTCCATAATGGATTGTTGAACCTTCCAACCACCTTTTTGAATCTAACGTCGAGGAAATACAGCATTGGAGATCCCCCATCTTGCTGATAAATATAGTTTTCATCTACAAATTAGGGAAAAGTAAACAGCTTCAACATGTAAATGCTACTTATTAAAAAAATAAGTCCAATAATGTGACCCCGAGTAAAGGCAAACTGAACTATACATTGACTTCGGGCTATCATATGCTCATGTTCAAGAAAAGTGTGATGGACTTCATTTACCCAAATCTGAACATCGTGGCGATGTACATGTCATAAAGCTGCTTAATCACTTAACATAACTTGCATTAGAAAATTATCAACAGCTTCAATTTAATGAGGAATATCTACAGGAAAGTCATGCCTTTTAGGGTTAGGTCTTGGTAGCTAAGCATGTAATTAACTGAAATTTACAATCTGTAAACCTGAGACTTTTTTTTTTTTACAAATCTTGTGAATATTTATTTTTGAAACGCCTTTATCTCAAGCAAATTTTCGAGCAGATTTATTTCAGTTGTTTTCAAGACCTTCATTGATGATAAACGCTTTATGTATAATAACCGACCACTTTCTTTCAACTGTATGACCCATCCACTAACACAATACACGTCGATACCTGCGTTGCACTAGAGTTACACAATTGAATTTTGTAAAACACAAAACGCACCGAACTTTCCTTTGCATGGTTGTCAAGTTCATTTTTTACACGAATTGTACCATATGATTGAGTGGCACAACAATGATTCTATTATGAATAATTGTTTCATGCAACTACAAAGTTTCCTTAGTGAGCCATAAAAATTTGAAACCCCATTATCAAATTATAAAATCACTGTATTGTATTACTAAAAGAAAACCTTTTTTATTAAAAAAAGGAGTAATATTTCTGTAAAAACTAGAATTATTATAAATTAAATACGAAAATTTCTTAATTTTTAGTTATGGTGTTTTCAGTTATATATTATACATAATATATAACATAATTGTAGTAATATGTAAGGGAGATTGGAAACGTCATCTCACAGTATTATAAGATTTACTGCTTATGTTATGATACCTTGTGACAGATTGCTGTTGGCCAATATAATGGGTTGGGATTTAGGAATATATATCGGAATATATGCAAATTGCTCCGTCAAGATACCTGCACTGTATTGTGCAGAAGAATATTATGATTACCAATTATGTTTATTAATTATATTGATTTGTTTTTGTGTAATGAATATTGATGTCACTTGATGATGGTATAAGATAATACAGAAACAGCTGTTATGACAAAATAAAAGAACATCCTGAACAATGACTGCTTAACGTACATTTTATAGTATTTAAGAATATTATATCTTAATTACTAAGAAGAATATAAACTATTTAAAAGAGGGCGAAGGACAACAAAGACACTACTCTAGATTTTGCTAATGTAGAGCTGCATACCAAATTTGATCAAATTCGCTGTGCTCGCTTTGTATGACAGATTACAAATATTTAAAGGGACCGATATATATATATATATTTGTGAGAATATTTACTCAATAATGACTTGTTCATAGCTTTAAATAAATATTTAGCTTTGCTTGTGGGATAGTGGATAAAATAAAACTTGAAACCAATTATAGTTTAATTATTGTAGTTTTTGTATAACTGAATATGTGCAACTTTTTCATTGAAACGCGTTTGAATAAATAAAAGTATTAGTATGTTTGAGAATATAAATAATTTCATAGCTTTAAATAAAAAATATAATACTATTTATTTCTAACGATTTTACCCAATTTCTTTTTAAAATAATTGTCCTTTAACATCCGAACAAGACTTATTTGTCACTATCTCCGTATATATTTCATTTCATGAGTTATAAAAATAAGAAAGTTAAAAATATTGCTATAAAACAGTAAATCAACAACCCTTATTTCTTAATATCTGCTTTAACGACGTTGGTGAATTATTTGTTAAAATTAGAAGATTATTTTATTTAAATGGATATAAATACTGTATGTTTTATAAAAACAGATCATATTGTAGAACTCTTCTAGACCTAACCTTCTCACATGAGAATTAAATTGGGTTTTATTTTTATTTTTTAAATACATAATTATGTCGTTTATAGATTTTAAGTTATAAATTTCATAATTATAGTTAGAAATTCGTTTTATGAATGAATTTGTGTGAAACCCCGATTAGCATTTTTTTTTGTATTTGATAAATTTAGTACTCTATACTATTCCGTCTTAGTTTTTGAAGTATTGGGAAAATAAGGTTAAGATTTCTACTCCTGATACATTTGGACCATTTAAGAAATGAAAATACCCCCTTTTCGTGAAATATTCGTTTATAAATACTACAGTATTATTATTATTTTTTTTATAACTCGTTACTTTAGTTCATTCTTTGTAGTTTTAAGCCAAAAACAACTCGTTAAATTTTTAATAGTTGCAATTTGTTTTCTGTTAAGTTAGCGTATACATAACAGAAAGAACTTCTGTTATACATAAGTATACATAATATAGCGTATACTTAAACACTAATTGAATTTTGAAAATGCAAAACAAATACTCAACGTCTAATAATCTTATTTCTTCCATGATTTTATGACAACTCGAAAAATAACGAAGAATTCTACTCACGACACAAATCGACCCTTTGGGAAAAGTAAAATTAACGACTCAAGTTTTGAACTTACTAAGCGAAATTATAGTGATAAAAGCAGAGAAGTTGACGTTGTAAATAAGAGAAGATAAAAAAAATGTAGTTGTGTAGGCAAAGGTGAATAATTATGGGCGAGATAAGGAAGTGTCAAATTATTTCTTGTGGAAGTATTATAGATTAATTTGTAGCCTGATTAGTATTATGTGGGGATATTAGTCTGTAGAATTACATGCATGAGACATTGTATGATCATAACCTAAATTGTAATTTTCCATTATTTTCGTAATTTCATTAATATAAATATTGCTACTAAAGTCATCATCACGGTGAGATAAGAGCCATGAAATGTGTTTAGATAATTAGAAGTTGTACAGTATACTTTGTAATCCGAAGACCCTTTCTATTTTTACTTTCCTACATATAGAGAAAGTTATGTGATGAGAATAAAAATCGATGTTAAGTTTTCGTTGGATATCTCTTTTGACGTCCCTTGATTCATAAAAGTAGTTTTTGGTATGATGTCTGTTTATGTATAGAGCTTTACACACCAAATGTGTAGACTAGATAAAAGGCCATTTGATAGTGTGCATGTTTTCGCCAATTCTAAAGACTTTAAAAAATATTTTCAAAAATCAAAATTTGGGGTTAACTGCCATAAAAAAAGAAACAAAATATTACGATAAAGACTATCAATGAAACTCGTATTGTTTAATAATAGTGTCTTGTTTTGGCATGTAAGATATAGAAAAGCATCCTCAGTGAATCCATACAGGACGTGACTATTTGTGATTGCAATAATTTATTATAAAGTGACGAACACAAATGATAATGAGGATTCAATAATATTTCTTTTGCATATAAACTTTTAGAAGAGTGAAAATAAAACAAGAATCTCTCGCTCATCACCGCCTAAAAAAATAGAAAAAGTCAGAATATAATTTAAAATAAATACCCATAGCCCATGAATAATACAATACCGTCAGGGTCGGAAGAGAACAAAAGTCGGTCAAAAGAGACCTAACAAGAAAGGTGAAAGGGACAGATCCAACCTAAGACAACGCGAAAAAGTGTAGATCCAGCTAGGTTTCTCGGGCTTCCACCTCCATGGTGAACCTCTGAGCGGCAGTATCGTACAGAGTAACAAGCGCGCAGGAGGTTAATTTTCGTTATTTTGGTGTCCCAGCCCGACATTCTCACGTTGTTTAAAAGGTTGTATAGGTTGTATTAACTAATAAAGAATAATAAGATTATTCACCCAAATTTGGAAGTAGCTGTTAAAATAATAATTTTCTCAAAATCGACTTCAACGATTTTAATAAAATGTTGCTCCAGTCTAGTATCATAGGAAAACAACAAAACGTATTTATCTCCAACTCATAACCGGTTTATGAGTTATAGGTAAAACATCAATAAAATGATCATTACGATAAAATACATAATTAATCAAAATCAGACCTACCTATTGTGTTTAAATTTGAGTGAAATTTGAAGATTAATCACCCAAACCAGTGTGTAAAATTGCAAATATTAATATTACGGTTCATTGATAATTCACAAAAAACACAAATTTTTTTTGTCCGTCGTCATTACAAGCCTGATTTATGCAGAGAACGTATGTTATGGAACAATTTTAGATATATAACTTTATGAGTGACAACTAAATAAAGGGCCAATTTTGTTGACGAATAATTTTAGTTCTTTTTATTTTGTTTTTGGGATAGGTGAGTGACAAATAATAAGATCTAGTACAAAATTTACTAAGATTATTAATGTAATTTCATTTAATATTATTGTTTGTTTGCGTCTATATAGGCAAACGCACATACCAGGTTTTCTTCAAGTAAGCAGTCTTCTGTAACTAGGTTGAACGATCTATGACTAAGATTTTATTTCGTTTTCTGTTTTGAAACGGTAGTCACACTAAATTGTACTACACCGTTGTAAAGCATGGACACGATTTGGAATTCACTGCACAATTTGTGACTTTTACTTACTCCGATAAACGAGTATGCTCCATGTTTTCTTCCTTCACAGTTTACTCAAATGTCAACTTTTGATTTCTCGCTGTCGAGGTTTTTTGAAGTACAACACTCCTGATGTAGTGTATCGTCAGGAGGTTAGGTATATACTTAATAAATACCCAGTGGAATTATTTTCATTGATGTTTCTAAAACGGATAATAAAGTTGGTTGTGCACATTACTCATCCGTTCGGACGTAGGCTATATGTATACCATCAGATTATACTGTATTTTATACCGAACTCTTTAACTATATTTAAAGGTTTTTTTTATGTTATGGGCTGTGATAACCTCCGTCAGAGGCCACACCGATGTCGACCTGAAGGTTTTTTGCCACCCCTAGTTTCATCCTACACCCACTCAGTAATACCTGTCATCCTTATGAAGGAACAGATGCTACCTGCAGGGTTGTCTAGGATGGTTTCCACCACCTTCCCCGGAGGGTCTAGAGAGTATATATTGGCTCGTCCTAACGCCTCACACTCTAAAAGAATGTGACTTTTCGGACTTTTCAGCCAAACTACATTTCCTGCAAATATTTTCTGCAGCAATCCCTATCCTGTGTAGGTGTTTTCTGAGGTGACAGTGGCTCGTTAAAAGCCCAACCACCCACCTCGTGTTATCCCTTCTAAGAGAGATAAGTTGTTCAGCATGTTTCTTGCTTGGTCTAAGTAGCCTCTTTGCAAGTCTACTTGTAGTTGAATTTGTCCAGGCGTTATTCATCCCCTCCCGTATCCATGTATCAACCGCTGCTCTGGCATGTCCATAGGAGATCCCGAACACCGGTAAAACAAAGGTTTTAATACTGTACTAATTGGTTTCCGCCACTATCCATTTTGTGTGTTCCAATTCCAGAAATGCCATACATGACATGTATTCTAAGAGTCCTTTGGTTAAAGATATTCTGCGTTCTATACACAGACTTCAGTTACGGAACGTCGAATTATTATTTTCTGGACAATGCAGAATTACGGGAAACACAAAAGCTGACGAAGCGGTAAAGAAAGCTACAAGTCAGATGCCAGTCACACAACGTGTAATGGGATATGATTTTGTATGGACTGTTAAAATTTATTTTGCATAGACAATTGGAAGAAGAATGAACAAATATAGATTCCAATAAGCTGAGGGAAGTAAAATACACTGTCAGTCCTTGGAATTGACCCATACGTGCCAGTCGTCGAGTAGTAATGATTACCTGTGTACGTATCGGTCATTCTGATGTAACATGGGAATTTTTGCAACGCCCATTTTGTAAAAGTGTACACTTGATTAACCACGTGCTTATTGATTGCGTTGCTTTCAGAGGCGTGCGTAGGACTTTTGCTTTACCTAATTCCATTCAGGCGATGTTGGGGGATAATCCTCGAATCCTTGATCAGGTATTGTCCTTTTTGCGTCTCTAGAAACTTTTTGATAAAATTTAAATAAATCTAGTCAATTATTGGGGACGCTTTTTACAGCTCTAACTTGATGTTTAGTGTCTATTTCATTTTTTAAAACTTTTACCCTTGTTAACTCATGTATGGCTTTTTACAACCCTGCAATATTGGTTTTTACCCTTGTTAATTGTATATCCATGTTTATAATTGTTAACTTGTTGCAAGACTTCTTTACAACCTTGTAACATGCAATGTTACTGTTTATCTACGCATGTTAATTAGTTTTATTCTTGTTTAAATTTTATTTTAGAGTTTTTATTTTGCAATGGATTTTCCCCCTAAAAAAGGAATTCATTACTTACCGAAGTATAATAATGTGAACGAAACAACAAACGAGTAGTCGTTAGAATAACCATAATAAAAACATTGCACAACTCTCTCATTCACCTTTACCCATACGAAATTAAAACTAACGTCATCAAACATTTCATTTGGGTATTTGCTATTTAAAACAATGATAATGAAAAATAACGTTTTTAAACAAATATTTATATATTTCAATAAAAGTTTAAACTTGCTTCGCTCGTGCCATAATCACGTCCTCAGCGTAAGTCGCATTTTAATTAATGCGGTTTAGATTAATTTATATTTTTGCCGTTTATTGCTAAACAGTAATTATTTATTTTTCTCGGTTTTGCATATGGAATTTCGTCATTGATGCTCCCATTTCACTAAAAGTTTAACAAAATTGGTACAGCCAATTTCGAGTAGTTAATTAGTTAATTTATAATATAAATGGCCGATTTTGTTTTTTTACCGATAACTCAAAATCTGTCAATTTCCAAGAGATTGTTATGAATATGTTTCTATTTCGTCTCTAAAGGCTTTATTTTTTCAAAATTTGTTCAATATAATAGAGTGTGTGATTTTCAGTTTAATCGATAATATACTATAAAGAGTTCATTTTTTTGGCTTCCATATAAAATGCAAGATTATACACATAGTACCAAAACCTTTCCTTTTAAATAATTGTTTGTGTAGTTCTATTTTAATATATTCTTCGGATCTATGGAACTATGGCAGTATGGTTTCAAAATGGTAGCTATTAAAATTAAAAAAAAATTTAAACAGTTTTAAATGACCGACGTTTTTGTATGAAAAATTATAGGATTTTTTGAAAAAAAATATAAGATATTATAAAACGTTTTGTATCGTTTTCGCTATTCATTCTGGATTGATTGCAAAATGGCGGACAGTCGATAAAGGAGGCTTTTTGGGATAATTTTTAGATAATTTTTTTATTTCTTCCGATATCTTTTATGACCTCCTACGGTTTAGTAATACGTTTCATAAACTCGATATATACACAGGTGATGGAAAAAGTTACTACATCAAGAGCGCATCATTTATCATAATTTTGTTTTAAATTCTATCCAGACATAAATTACAATGTATCACAGCGATTAACAAATAGTTTCTAGTAATAGTTCAGTACCTAGAGCAGAAGGTTAGGCGAAGAACTACGCAGGTGTTGGAATAACACGTGACTAAACAACGTGAAACCTTGTCTAAGAATTCCATATCGCACCTTTAGTAGTCACGAGGGAGCGTGTCTTGATATGCGGAACTTGCGTATTTACTTGTGAATTTATAAACGTAATGATTAACTATAAATATCACCCTCAGTTGCTCCGTGAGGGTGTGGCAAGCCTGAGGAACTCTATCTGGATGTACACTTTTGTCCATACAATCTTGTGTGAGATCCCCTTTCTTTCATCTCCCCAACTTTTGTTCTTTTCCGATCGTGACGCTTTTAGAATATTCGAGGCCTCTATTTTATGTCCTATCCTTCTGTTTGCTTATCTAGTAAGTATCCACCTCTGTTTTTATAGAGTTAACTTCTTACGACATCAGAAATACAAATCAGTGACGGCCTGTCGTCCTGCCAACGTCATTGTCGCTGTTGTCTGTACGTAAGCACAATAGTGGCAACACAAATTAAGATATGCACTTAAAAATTAATAAAGTTGAATATATGTGTGTGTGTGTGTGTGTGTGTGTGTGTGTGTGCTCCTATAGAATCCTATTAAAATCTAATTAAAAATGTCGAAATGGCTGCCGGTTTTATGTTCATACCTCGTGTGTGATTAAACTTATAAATGAAATAGAAATTTGCAGATTGCAATTCTGTATGTAATGGTACCAACCCCGCATCTCTATGACGACTGATAAATAAGTTATCTTCAAAAATGAAATTTTTACCTTTCAAAGATAATGTGATACTCTTGTTTGTATAGTTACGAGCTAACCCATTGACACGAGCGTAAAGAGTGAAGGTCTCTTTGCATATGCATAGCTTTGAGGCCCTGGAGGTACGCGACACTGATATGAGCAAAACGAGTGCTGATTTTTTAATATATACTCATCTACGAGGTCAGTTAGAACCAAGGTAATAATGTCAAGAATGTTCTGTTGTAATATATACAGTACGTTCAGAAAATCTGTGTAAAAACTTTTTTAAACAAACTTACATTACCGGATTAAGATCTACCAATACAATTTAAAATTTCCTTAAAGACCCACAATCCAAATTTTGAGAATTACATTTCAGGGATCTGCTTATACTACATGTTATGGAGATTTCGGTAAGTACAATAGTGACGGCCATTATCTTATTTTAAATTTTTTTCTCTAAAGACGATGGTAAAAGAGAGGTTTTTTACCTTCGAAAAAATAATGAAAATAAAACTGTAATTATTATGTATTATAACCTTTATTATTTATTTTTAATTAATTACTTTGATTAAAACACAACTACGTTATCATATTTAAATTATTTATTCTTTAAAATACAATTTGCACCTAAAGTTGGGTGCCAATATATAACAGTTGAATTAATTAAATCTTCAAATTAATTGATGCACATATGAGTATTCAAATTTATTCATCTTATCACTAAATCTCATCCATTCAACTTAAACTAGACATAAACATTTATAACACAATGAAATACTTAATTCTAGAACATAGCAATTTTATTATTATTATTAGGTGCATCAAAATCGTATCATTAATTGTAATTTTAATTTAGTCTTTATAATTTAATATCTCAATTGCTTTATTGATTTATTGGGCGCCAGGTATAATTTACCAATTATATAATGAAGTTACTTTGATTGCTCTTTGAAAATTTAAGTTTAAATGGCTCTCGGCCTAGCTCAGATTTTATTTAAAGTGGGGCGTGGTTTCTTTGGTAACCTGAAGTAAAAACTACAATAACTAATCAGATAACTTATCGTGGTTCAGTAGCATGGAATGATGTCTTCTTGGAGTTTTTACAGGTGAGATGATCCCTCGAACTTATGGCAGATATCACAAGAAACTTAATCCAATTTATAGGCACTTTGACGATCTCGAAGCTTGAACTACCTCACTCTGTTGCTTGAATTCTTAGTCAATTAATCAAACTCTTCTTTAACTTTACGATGATTTTAATATAATTCGATGACTTAAAACTTTTCTTCAACTCTACGACGATTTGGCGAACTTCGCCCTGTGCCTAGTTCCTCTCCCTTGCGACGCTCGTTCTTCCTGCTTTTTCTGATTTTTGAATTCTTACGCAGAGTTTTCCCGTTTTACCCCTTCTTCGCTTATTTCTGGATGACGCTTCTTTTTGGTTGGTTGGATTTGATTTTTCAAACTCTAACCGTCTTTCAAAGTTCGTTAAATCTTGTTTCTTAGCTGAGTTCAACGTACCTCTGCCTAGTTTTTTGTCTCTTTTTCCTTTGTTAACTTGGGCGTACACAAACTTTCTAATTTCCCATGTTGTCACATTACATAACTCAACTCTTCCTATTTAATTTGTCACGCTGCCCTCGCCCTTTCAATAATTTTGTAGTTTCGAAGTATTGTTTCCTTAGAAATCCTTTAACAAAATTTATTATGTGTTGGAGTGACGTTTATGTTTGACATTTATTTCTAACTGACAAGGTTTAAACATTTTGAATTGGACAAAGCTTTTACTTAGGGCTTCTCAACGTTACATAAGTCCCAAGAAATTTTATGTTAATTGCATAATTAATGATAAAATTTGCTTTTGATACACCTTTACACTAAACTTATTTTAATAATACACATATACATATCGTAACATGGACTATGACCTACTCTTACTCTCATTTAAAAACCCATTAGAATTACTGTCCCTTTAAATGACTTTATGACCTACTCTTACTCTCATTTAAAAACCCACTAGAATTACTGTCCCTTTAAATGACTTTATGACCTAAACTGCGGTCAACCTTTTTTCTTAACAATGGCATTGTCTAGAATCCCACGTCAACAAACCCTTCTTGTAAACCCCAATTAACATTGTTCCCTTGACCCTCTTCAACTGTAGGACATGTGTTTGTTTACATTTTATTTTACAGTTAAATTCATTTATTTTTGTTTACTTAACTCTCTAATTAATTATGAAACCTTTTTAATAATCTACAATTAAATATACCTCGGATGTGAGTTTTATTATTTTTAATACTAGCTAACTTATAAGTAGTTTTTCCTATCTTAGAGATTACGGTGTATGGTCCTTCATATAGTTCACAGAACTTGTGATATCGTTTTTCAATTGTGCTTGACGGAATACAAGCTCTTACTAGTACTAAATCATTTATCTGATATTCGGTTGGTGGATGCAGTTCATTGAACTTCTTAGCGAATTTTTCCCTTTTATTTTTAATTCGTAAGTATATTTCTCCGTGGTCAATGTCGTTTGTTTCTGTGTTGCCTGGATTAATTAAATATTTTTTCCAAATTCGTGTCGGACGTGTATTAAATTGTACTTCTAATGGTGTTGACTCAATTGTATCATGGTATGATTCGTTCATGAAACTTTCCACAGTTTCAAGTAGCCTTCCCCATTCTTGGTGATTGTCAGGTAACAGGATCCTGAAAAGTTGACCTAGATTTCGCATTACTCTCTCCGCCAAGTTGCTTTGTGGATTTCGTATTGCAACGGTTCTTTGTCTAATTCCCAGTTCTTGTAACCCTTCTGTCCATTTTTTGGATGTAAATTGTGTACCATTATCCGAAAGTATGTATTTTGGTAATTGGACTTCTTTAATGTATTTCCTGATTTGATTTAATGTTGTTACGGTTGTTGTGTTTTTTACCTTATACAATTTTGTGTATTTAGAAAATGCGTCAATCACTACTAAGATGTACCTTGACCCGTAGACTGACCGAGGCAATGGTCCGTAATAGTCTACACACACTAGTTCACCCTTACCTTTTGGTATAATAGGCGTAAGTTCTGCGTTTCTACCTTTGTTGTCATGTTTACATTTTTGACATCGTAAACATTTAATTATTATATCCCTGACCTTTTTAGCGACTTTGTCTCCCGTGAAATCTTCCTTAAAATTATGGTAACATTTGCTTATTCCTATATGTCCGCAAATTTCATGAATTTCCTTAATTAATACTTCAATGAATTTTTCTGGAATCATTAATTTCCACATTCCTCTTTCCTTGCGAAATAATTTTTTTTCAAACAATTTATAACATTCTAAAATTTTTGGATCATTTTCTTCTAATTTACCTACTATATTCCTAAATTTTGTATCCTTCTTCTGTAAAACTTCTATATTTTGTAACTGTTCGCCCACTTCTGGATTAAACTTCTGTAACACTAATTGGATTTGTACAAGTCGGTCCTCCCCATTTTCTTGTGAACATTCTCCATCCTCTGGGAATCTGCTCAATGTATATGCAACAATATTTTCTTTTCCCTTGCAGTGTCGAATTTGGATGTTATACTCCTGAATTAATAAGATCCACCTCGTCATTCTAGCGTTAAGTAGTTTGCATTGGTTAATGAAAGTGATCGCCTTATTGTCAGTTATAACGGTTATTTTTCTCCCTAATAAATAATTCCTAAATTTCCTTAATCCTAATACTACACTATACAATTCTTTTTCGGCAGTGCTATAAAATCTCTCAGCCCCTTTAAATGTTCTGCTTGTAAATCCTACTACAGCAATGTTATTCTGGTCATCGAGTTGGTACAGTTGTGCTCCTGACGCAATATCGGACGCATCTGTCTGTAAGTAAAACATCTTTTCCATATTTGGGTGCTTTAACGTTACAGCCTCAATAAATTCCTCCTTTACAGCTAAAAAACTCTGGTTAATACTATTTGTCCATTTAAATTTTGTTCCTTTCTTCAGTAGTCCTTGTAATGGAGCTGTTGTTTGTGCGTAATTTTTTGAAAACCGGTGGTAGAAATTTGTTAATCCTAAAAAGCTTTTTAATTGTTTTGGTGTCTTAGGACGCGGAAAATTTTGAATTGCCATCATTTTTTGCTCTTGCGGTTTGATACCATCTGTGGTGATAACAAAACCTAGATAATCTATTTCTTTCCTGCAGAACATAGATTTCTCAAAATTTACTGTTAAGTTGGCGTCTTGAAATACCTTTAATATTTTTTCTAATTGGTCCACATGATCTTCCCAGTTTTGCGAAATACATAAACAGTCGTCCACATACATAATTAAATTCCTTTTAACTTCTTCCGTCAGAATTGAGTCCAAACCTCGCGTTAAACTTGCTAAGCTTGTGCTCAACCCAAACGGAACGGTTTTGTACCTGTAGCACAATCCTTTGTACAGAAATGCCGTGAAATCCTTGCAATCTTCGTGCAACGGGATTTGCCAAAAACTGCTAGTTAGGTCTAAACTACTCATCCAACTGATCTTCTTACCGATTGTCAATAACTCTTGGATTGGTCGAATCCCTTCGTAATCCGGTATGGTTCTCGCATTTATAGTCCTGGCGTCTAAACAGATCCTTACGCTCCCATCTTTCTTACATACAGGTACTATAGGATTAATGTATGCGCTGTTTGCTCTCTCGATGATCCCATAACTTAGCATTCTCTGAATCTCTGCATCAACGGCTTCTCTAAACTTAGTTGCTACTGGCCAACTCCTCTGACAGTATGGTGTTCTATCAGTTACTTGAAATTTATGGTAATAAGTTGAAATTAATCCTGGTTTTTTGCTGAAAACTGTTTTATATTTATTAAATATGCTGTATAACCGCTGCCTATTCTCAAGTGGTACATGTTCCAAATTGCTTATTTTGTTTATATCAAATTCATATTTATCCTCTTCAATTTGTAGGCAATTATTCAAACTTTCAATATTAACTTCTGACGAATCCTCGAATTTAATTTCCTTTCTACCAACTCCATAGTTTAATTTATTTCCTATTTCTAACTTATTATTAATAAAATTGACGATTGCATGATTTCTTGATAAAAACTCTAACCCAAGTATACAATCTCGAATTAGTTCTGGTACTATTATAAAATGCACGGCGATTAATTCTGTTCCTAACTTAACTTTAATGAAAATTTGTTTTTTAACACTTTTGGAACGCAGACCTAATGCTCCAATAACTTTTACTCCTGCTACCGGTAATTCTTCAAAAACTCCTAAATTTAATTTATTTGTGTTGTAGAAAGATTCAGATATCGAATTTACCTCACAACCTGTATCGATTAACGCTCTGACCTGTACACACTCATTAAAAACTAACTTAATTTCTGGACATTTATTAATGTCATTAATTATATCGCTTGTGTCGTGATTGTCCTCTAAATAATCTTTTAAATCGGTGAATAAGGTATTTATGGTTGCCTTGTTCTTATCCGCTAGGTCTACATTCCATTCCAACTTTCACTTTTGCCCTCTTCCGTCCCTGTCTGCAGGTTGTCGACCTTCCCAACGGTTCCCTGGTCCATTTTTTATGTCGGCACGCACATCTGGTTTTCTGTAAACATCCCTATTCTGACGTAACGGTAAATGTCTACTGTTGTACCCATTCATTTGTCCCCAAGGCCTGTTTACAACTTCTCCCTCTCTCTCGTCGCGTGGATAGGATGCCTTATAATTACCATTTCTTTCTTCGTAACTATTAATGTGTCGTACATCTGCCTGTCGGAATTCCATCAATAGTTTTACAAATTCCTGCTTTGTTTTCACACCCCTGGTGATAACAGCAATTAGTGTAGTTGGGTGAAAGTGCTTAGCGATTTTTTGGACTAACTGGGCTTCTAAAATCGGCGGTTCTAACTCTGAACATTCCAACATCATGTTCTCCACATATGTGATAGCTTCATCCCCAATTTTTCCTTTAAACTTTCCGAATTCCAACCTGTCTCGGATGTTTGCTTGTATCATTTCGTTAAAATATTTATCCATAAATATTTTTTCAAAATCTTCGAAGTTTTTAACTTCCCTACGGTGTAGAAACCACCATACACATGCTTCATCTTTTAAATATCTATCTAACCAATACATGTTCCCTTGATGTGTGTAACTAACGCTAACTTCTTTTATGATCCTTAAAAATTGCATTGGGAATCTTTCTTTTCCTGTAAAACTAATATCCCTTATCTCTGGTTCCCTTATTATGATACCATCCCTTGTTTTTAAATTACTTAATCTTTCATCTACTTCTGTCACTTTATTTTTCATTTCGTCCGTTTGTTTCTGATATTGGTTAATTTTTTGTGAATTTTCTTGGCATTGTGATTCGATTTCTAGAATTTTATTATTAGATCTAGCTTGACTTTCCTTTACCTTATCAATCTGAGCGTCTACGTTAATTTGATTTTCAGTTAAATTTTTGTTTACGGTGATTTCGATTTCTTTAATGCTCTCTTGCACATCCTTTTCTACTTCCACGACTTTACTTGCAATTTCTTTTAAATTTTCTCTTAAATCTTCGCACCTATTACCTAATTTATCGGTGAAATTTTCTTCAATTTTATTTAATTTATCATTCATTTCCGTCCTAATTGTCTCGGCTGTGGTATCCGATCTTAATTTAATTTCTTCGAGCTTGTTCTCGAATCTCTCCGCAAATTCATTAAATTTTCGGTCCATTGTCTCCGCATTTTGACTAACATTGCCACTAAGTTCTTCTAATTTTTTATTATTTTCCTCGAGCTTTTTATTTTGTTCTGCGAATTTTTTATCGATGCTTGCTTTTAGAATTTCCGCATTTTTATTAATTTCTTCGAAATTCTTTTTATTAAGGGCTTCCGCATTTTTACTACTTTCTTCAAATTTTTTATCGATGCTTGTTTTTAGGATTTCCGCATTTTTATTACTTTCATCAAATTTTTTATTAAGGATTTCGATTAATTCGTTTAATCCTACCGTTGGGGTCCCATACACCTTTAAATTTTCACTCTCCCCTGAATTATTACCCTCATTAGTATTACTTTCACTATTATTAATCCCTATAGCTCTATCCATTTCTGATTCTATCCCCATTTGATTATTAATCTCCTCATCAAACCCCATTGTTATTTGGTTATTTGCCATCTTTTTATAATTTTTTATCCTATTACTACGTCTTAACATTAAATTAATTATATCTAATAGTCTTTCTGTCTCTTATCTTATAATGCTACCTTCAGGTTACACCACGTGAACTAAATTTTAATTTTAATTAAACCACGAGTTGGACGCCAATTATAACCTTTATTATTTATTTTTAATTAATTACTTTGATTAAAACACAACTACGTTATCATATTTAAATTATTTATTCTTTAAAATACAATTTGCACCTAAAGTTGGGTGCCAATATATAACAGTTGAATTAATTAAATCTTCAAATTAATTGATGCACATATGAGTATTCAAATTTATTCATCTTATCACTAAATCTCATCCATTCAACTTAAACTAGACATAAACATTTATAACACAATGAAATACTTAATTCTAGAACATAGCAATTTTATTATTATTATTAGGTGCATCAAAATCGTATCATTAATTGTAATTTTAATTTAGTCTTTATAATTTAATATCTCAATTGCTTTATTGATTTATTGGGCGCCAGGTATAATTTACCAATTATATAATGAAGTTACTTTGATTGCTCTTTGAAAATTTAAGTTTAAATGGCTCTCGGCCTAGCTCAGATTTTATTTAAAGTGGGGCGTGGTTTCTTTGGTAACCTGAAGTAAAAACTACAATAACTAATCAGATAACTTATCGTGGTTCAGTAGCATGGAATGATGTCTTCTTGGAGTTTTTACAGGTGAGATGATCCCTCGAACTTATGGCAGATATCACAAGAAACTTAATCCAATTTATAGGCACTTTGACGATCTCGAAGCTTGAACTACCTCACTCTGTTGCTTGAATTCTTAGTCAATTAATCAAACTCTTCTTTAACTTTACGATGATTTTAATATAATTCGATGACTTAAAACTTTTCTTCAACTCTACGACGATTTGGCGAACTTCGCCCTGTGCCTAGTTCCTCTCCCTTGCGACGCTCGTTCTTCCTGCTTTTTCTGATTTTTGAATTCTTACGCAGAGTTTTCCCGTTTTACCCCTTCTTCGCTTATTTCTGGATGACGCTTCTTTTTGGTTGGTTGGATTTGATTTTTCAAACTCTAACCGTCTTTCAAAGTTCGTTAAATCTTGTTTCTTAGCTGAGTTCAACGTACCTCTGCCTAGTTTTTTGTCTCTTTTTCCTTTGTTAACTTGGGCGTACACAAACTTTCTAATTTCCCATGTTGTCACATTACATAACTCAACTCTTCCTATTTAATTTGTCACGCTGCCCTCGCCCTTTCAATAATTTTGTAGTTTCGAAGTATTGTTTCCTTAGAAATCCTTTAACAAAATTTATTATGTGTTGGAGTGACGTTTATGTTTGACATTTATTTCTAACTGACAAGGTTTAAACATTTTGAATTGGACAAAGCTTTTACTTAGGGCTTCTCAACGTTACAGTATGTATTCGTACTTTTTAACGAACAAGACAAAAAAAATTGTTTGAGGATTAATCAGGGAAGATAAAGTACTTCAAAACTGACCATTGCAGCCTATAGTTATAATTAAAGAAGCTTCAAGATAGGAATTTTCCAATTCGAAATTTTGACCAAATTTACTTATCTGGGTTCCACTTTAAAGAACAGAAATAAAATCTCCATGGACATTATTATATCGTAGGGCGAAACTAGGAAATCCTTGATTCTGTGTAAATTTAAGGTTGTTTATTTGAAAGCTTCTTAAAAATGAAACAAAACTAAAACAACTTGAACAACACTTTAAAATGAAACTCCACCGAAAGTGTTTCTGTTATTGTTGTTTAATAGCAGAAATCTTCTATGTCATCATAAAATGATGAAAAAATTTATTGGTAACCATCATACAACCTACCCAGCCCCATCATACAATGCAATAGAACCAGATCCTAAAAAAGTTGTGCATAAATTTTGGTTTCTTGGCCTTTGCACGAAATGTCAGATTGTACTGATAGATCAAGGGGCCTTACTCAGTAGGGTAAGTTAGTTACATAGGTTTCTGAACATCGTAATTGTGTATATTTAACATCACCTATGGTACGTCCTCATAGATGTTTATATCACTACTCGCTTTTCTCATGCCAGTGTCGTCTTGGTGCTGGCGGATTTCAAAGCTGTATATATGTGAAGGAGCCTCCACTCGCTCAGCTCGTGTCGGTGACTTGTCCCTGTATCTTATAACTTTACGAATATCATATTTTCTGGGGGTAGGGGGGGGGGGTCAGCGTTCGATATTTAA
The DNA here is from genome assembly GCA_963513935.1 of Aphrophora alni. Taxonomy (NCBI): domain Eukaryota; kingdom Metazoa; phylum Arthropoda; class Insecta; order Hemiptera; family Aphrophoridae; genus Aphrophora; species Aphrophora alni. Next base: position 20,108 of record CAUPSG010000017.1, read on the forward strand.
TTTTTGACAATAATTTTAATTATTTAATCGTAGAGAAGTTGGGTTGGTACTGTTACATGCGGAATTTAAAACGACACTTTTTTTTTTTTTTTAATATTATAATGTGTTATAAGTTTATTAAAAAAAAACGTTTAAATGGTCGCCATTTTGACATTTTCAATTTTTCTGAATTTCACTAGTTGCCAATACTGATGACAACTATAACGTCAAAAATCATTTTGTCGGTTTTCTGAAGCGATGAAACGTGAAGCTTAGTTAAAAAAATAGAGGTAGATTTTTTTATTACCAAAATTATCCCATACTTCCTAGGGTAAATAAAAAAAGGAACAAAATAACATAAATTACTAGCCCCTCGTACACTTTCGTAGCAGCGTAATAAAACATCAGTTAAAAGATAAAAGAGAGAAATCTAGCCCAAGAATACACGAAAAAGATTAGATCTAGTTGGATTACTCGGGATTGTAATGATCGTACTCACTGTCCTTGAGGTGGAATATTGGTGTTTGTTATGAGGCTAAAATATGGACCAAAAACAGTAATGATGTCTTAAATTATAAAATTAAGAATTGTTAAGAGAATGTTTGACCGAGTGTGTGATGGAGCCCAATGGAGAATTTTAAATAATTAATACATTTTGTATTTAAAATGAGGGCGTTACCAGTTTCATCAAGGCAGGTTGCATACCTTGATAAAATGAATGATAGAAAGCCACTCTACTGGAGGCCAAAAACACAAAATTAGGTGTTATTGAGGTAGCCTCTCTTACATGGGAAGATTATCAATTATACAGTTAAGGCGGGGATATACAATTTCCTGTTTAGATATCTTAGTAAGTTGCGCTAATGGCTGTAATTTTAGTTTTAGCAATTTTATCCCCTTTGAAATAATCAATCACTTCATTTACATTCCATTTCAAATTTTGAATCTACCTCCTACCTACTCACCCCCATAAATTTGAAATTGAATAATGTGGATTCATATTAGTAATTTTTAAATACAAAGAAGTCGCTCAATGGGTTTAATAAGTGAGTTCAGACTTGGTAGTCCCAAGGGCTGAATCTACACCTCTTTTCTCGTAGTCTTGGATTATTTCCCTGACTTTCATCTCTGCTATCAGGTCGTTTGTAAGACGATGACGACCAAGTATTTTGCTTTTAAACTAAAAGAAAAATTACTATCACTTTGACTCCAATTTGACAGTGCATCATGTGGAACATGCCAGAGAGAGGATGAGACTTTGGAGCACATACTCATCCACTGCACCTTCCATATAGAAGAAAGACAAACCCTAAAAGAAAATGTCGGTGAAGAGCCCATGCTCAGAAAGATCCTCACAGAAACTCAGCATTGGGCCTTAGCTGCAAACGTATACCGGAGACATCGAGCCATCGAGGTGAACAGCCTTGGACGCTTGAACTAAGAAGTAAGAAGTAAGTTGACTCCAATAAATGTTAAAGCACAATCACAAGGTCTTTTTTTCTGGTGAGTGGTATTTTGTTCAAGTATACATTAGGCGTATTATTTTTTTACTCGGCGATGATGACCGAGAAGGCCTTAAGCAAATATCTTATATTGACTCAAACCGTGCTTACCATTCTTAATTATTATTAAAATTAAAAAGTTGTGTAAGTTTTTTTTCAACAACTCTGTGTGTATTTTACTACATATTTTGTACGTATTTTGTCATCATAAAAAGGGAACACTCGGAACAATTTATTATCAACCGATGTTGTACAAGTCTTTAGAAAATTCCCAACTTGCTGAATGTAGAGGATTTGAAAATAGAGCGGGAGGAGGAAGGAGTGAAAGGGAGCGTCCAATTCGTGCTTTGATTGAAAGGACAAGATTTTGATGAACAACTGAAATCTTGGGAGCTTCATATCAGTGTTGGAATTATAGAAGTAAATTGCTCTGTCCCAGATTCCATACAGCTTGTGTTATGAGATAGAATCTTTCATATTTTGTAAAGAGTTTTTATAGCCGTAATGAAATATCTACACTGTAGTAAACTTAAGAGTTATCCATTTTGAAAGTTTAATTAAAAATACTGGGTTAGTTGATTGTAAATATTTGTAAATTTTTGTGGATATATCCGTTATGAGGTTTTTAAAAAATGGTTTTGGCATTATTAATGAGGTTTTCTACAGCATAAACGCGTGAACTGACTTTACTCAAATTTGGTAAGTGATCATATTTAGTCTTATCTCTAAAAGTTTTCAAAATTTCAGAGAATTGACGAATAAAAAAAAACAACAATACAGATTTATAAAAACGGGTCTAACGATTATGATCAAATTTTGTGTAGCTTTTAGGGACCGAAACAAAAAAATAAAATTAACGTTATGGGTGTTATAAAATACGTAAGTCGAATTTAATAACAAATTTTGATGAAATATGAGAATTGATTACTCACCAAATTAAATTTAAGGGGTAATAAGCAAAAATAAAAATGAACCTTGACCCTCATCATTAAAAGCTTGATTATAATTAAATATAATTAAAGCTAAAAGTGAGTTAAAAAAATAGAGTTTTTTTAATATTCCTAATGACAGAAACTCTGGTAGCTCCTTATTATAAGAAAAAAATATTATTATTTAAAAGTTAATAATTTGGGTATTTATAAGATAAACTTTCAACTCATTTCATAAACATTTTTATGCTTGTTTTCAAGTATTCACTCTGATTATCATTGGGGTAATCAATTTAGTAATGATATTTTTTATTGTAAACAGAAGCTGATAATGTCCTTATCAGTGATACGATACCATAATATTACAGTAATTGTATGTGAAATGTTTCTTAAAAGCCGGGTTTAGAAAAGTTGAACGATTAGGCTATCGGTTTATTAGACTCAAGTAAGTTGTTGGGAAGCATCAGGGTACTTACCCCGCCCCATTAGACAGTGTATACAAAGATAGTCACTAAAATTTGATTTCGTGGCCCTTGTAAGAAATAATAAATTGTATTGACACTCGTAGATGGGTTTATATTGAAAAGTCGCCACTCGCTTTGCTCGTGTGTCTCAGCCCTACCGTGCCTTGGATCTGTACATGCGTGAAGAAGCCTCCACTCGAGATGCTAGTACCGGTGAATTGGCTCTTGAATTTCGTAAATAGGTATCACATTTTGTTTTGTAGCTCAAAGTTGAAATTACATTTTATTACAATAAATTCGCTACCTAATTATGTAGGGTGGGTACCATTATATTGTAATTTGAATAATATGTTTTATGTTGAATAATAGATGAGATGTAAAATAAAAGATAATTCTACATTAAATTTTTTTTTCAAATAATCTATACTATAGTCTCCTGTGGAGAATTTCATGGTTTTATCTTAGTTTTTGAAACAGTGCTTGTGTACAGACAACGACAACGACAACAATCATATTTTCGGTTCCTGAGGTCATGAAACTTGAAGGTCTGTCAAAAACAAATGTGGAAATGTTTAACTATTACCGGATTAAAACCCTATACTTCGTACACTGGGTAAATAAAAGGGTAGATTCACCCCTCCCCTAAATCTGTACAGCTCTTTCAAGACAATTTAAAGAATAAATTTTTTATATTATTAGATTTATCGGAGGATTCGAGTAAATTTATTTTTACACTTTAAAAAATACTTGCATTAATTACCACTTGGTGTAATAGTAGAAAATGGTAACATAGTTGAGAAAATTATGAGAACATATCATGGAAATAACGGAATGTAAAACGATGTTTTGGCACTTAGAAGGGCCGCTTACATCTAAAACATCTAGTTTTTCATTTGATAATTACCTGTTTCAAAACGTGATGCAACTAAATCCCTTTCTTCATATCCAAAAATATCAGATTCACCTAATTTCATCAACATTTTTAGACCGATTTTTAAGGAACAAATTTACAAACAATTTAGCATTGCTCATATGCTGTTAGGTAACCTAAACAATGGAAAACTTTTAGTTGATACCTTTAGACGGGGGACGGTCGAGACATTAGACGTAGAATAATTTGTGCACTACAGCTTCGTAAATGTTTTTTGTTCCATTTGAGAAGGTATTAGTAATAGATTATTCTTAGAAGTCAATCCGGTTGCTAACCATCCTTGTTTTTTTAAGATAAAAAACCTATTTACCATCTTCTAATATGTATTTAAAAAAAGATAAGTTAAAGTCCTCTAACCCTCGAATACTCTAATGACGTCAAGTTCGGAAGACAACAAGAGTTTTTTAACAGGAACCTAAGAGGAAAGATGCAAGAGAGGGATCTAACCCATGACTAAAAGTGTAGATCCTCGGGATTGCGGCTATCGTTCTCACTATAGCGAGTCCTGAATGTAATCCTAGTTATGAAAGTCTTGAATTACAGATAAAGGACCCTACATCGAGGTGGAAAACCCTCTTGCCAGCCTTGCTCCACAACAAGATGTTCGACCGATGTTTTTTGTATCTATTTGTTATAAGTTATGTGATTTCTAACTAGTTCGGATTAAGCGAGAAAAACTTCTTCGTAGGGGAATCAGAGAGTTCATGCTTGGATGATAAAATGTCTTAATCTGGACGAGTGGCAATATAATGTACTGAAATTAGTTATTCAGATCCAAACAGGAATATATTTTCCGGTCTGATATTTCTATTCACTTTACTTTTCAAATAAGCTCTATTTTACAAAACTGGTCACGTGTCAGAGACGTCAATTACCATCCAGAATCGAGTTCATAAAATACTCGTAAACACCAGTTTATATAACTGGAGCGTAGTGCGTAAATGACTTGTCCTACACCGTTCTCTATAAGGTTGTTGCAACACGACTGCATTCCTTTACAAGACTATAAATCTTTCTTAATGGCCTCTCATAGTTAAATCATACGTGAATTACCTTGGCTGTAAGAGAGTGACATCTTTCCTGTCATTGCCAGAGGTATATTAAATCATTCTTCAACTTTTATGACCTCTGGAAAATAATAATTCCAAGACCGACGCGCGGTAGCGATTCTTAAAACAAACAATCTCCACAAATAGTGGAGGGATGATATATAGCACGGTAATAAATATGACTAACGCATATCAGGGTGTGCGAAATTCTTTATCTCAGTGGTTTAAAAGGCTTAGAGCGCAGGCTACTGTCAAAAGACAAATTATACGTACGACTTAAAAACATCAATAAAATAGTTTACATCTAAATGTTTAGTTACTGGTCATAAAATAATAATTAGCAACGAGATTTACAATTACCTTCCCATTATTTCTATTTTAGTAAATCTCGGGTAATTCCAAATTATATATGATAATGACTATATATATCGCTAAACGAGACTTGTTAACATATGAAAATAATTTTTAACTTTTTAATTTATAATCCAATCTTTGTGAAATTTTGTAGTTGCATACTATGAAGTATAAGGATTTTAGAAAGACGAAATAAACCTTTAAGTTAAACCTCTAAGGTAAAAAAAAATGTTAAACTCTTTGTTATTTTTGTAAAAAAAATGGTATAGCGTTAAATTAATATTTACAACAGCTTGTAACTATAAGAAAGTGAACGTGGACAAAATACAACATCCTCATTATCGTATATAGTATCACTCTATAATAACTCACTGTGCATCGATTCATCGAGAATACCTTTCAACATCCCACACTGCAGGAGGCTTTTTTGTAAAAATAGTTAGTTTATTTTTTACATTGTAGAACGATCTTCACATCCTCAAAGTTTTTACAAATTAGATTTAAAACTACGGTTGTTAATCGACAGAAATCCCAGAGATCTGGATAAAACATCAAATAACTTTCTAATTATGATAAAGAGTTGTTACACCACAAGGGTAAGCTGAGCTTATTGATGTGCTTAAGTTCCAATCATTATAAGGATTTAGGTTATTCAATACCTCCATTACTCGTTGAGTTTAATTAGGGATAAACCCCTGGTATGAGTCGGCGTTTGAAACTACAATCAATTAATTAGAGATGATTTTGGAACTAAAATCCTTTTTATTTTTTCTAGATGATGTAGATTGATTGTTTATAGAGATTATTTGATGTTATTTGTTTTGTATTGGATTTTTTATTTGAGGTAATTTTTAGAGAATATGAATTAATATCATTGTGCTCTGTAATATAGATTCCAGGATATTTGTTAATTTTACATTTTATTGCTTACCTTTATATTCCAAATAGTAGATTCTAGCTTTTTTTTAAAATTATAGAATGACATTATTTTTTCTATGACTATATACATATATTTCTTATTTTAAAACACTTTTTGCTGTTTGTTTCTTTTTTCTTTTTTTGCTCGAGAACTCAAAACAGGCTGAGCCTAAAGGCTTTCTAAATTTTCCATGGATTTTTTATAATATTAAGTTATGCAATCAAAGTCTTCATTTTAATTTTTTTATGTATCTCAAATATACAAAGATTACTATATTTTGTTGTTCTTCTTGTCTCTATGCAAAATAAAAGTTTTTTTCTTTCTTTCTTTCTTTCCTTTATTTCAGGAAATTTTTCTGATGTAGTTAAAATGTCCATAGAACTTATAATGTAAATAAAATAACTTATTTTTTACAAAATATACTACACTTCTACAAACAAATAAAACGAGAAATAATGAAGACGTTAGATTAGCAATGCTATTGTTTAGGAAGAGCGCCTTGTGTTGTGTAGGACATCGTAAACAGTCCGCGATGAATCGCTTTCATTAGTTGCACTCGTAACGATTATTATAACGTAATTATAGAGTGAAAATATATACTGTAGTCAGGATGTATTCTTCCATCTTCGTCTTGACTCTAAAAACAGAGGAAAATAAGTACGTAAAAAACAAGCATTAAAAATAACGTGTAAAAACATTGTACAAACTTTCCAACACAGTAATACCCCCCTCCCAATCTCATATTTACCTAAAATTTCAGTTAGTTGAAAAATTATAAAAAAATAAAATAAATAAATAAGAACCTAAATTCACAGAGTCACTTTTAACTTCGTTATAAGTGAAAAAAAAAAGGAAAAAAAAGCATTTATCTTTGCATCCTTGAAAAAGTGTTTATGAAAATTACATGCATTTTGCACTGTGCATTTTAAATTCTACCACAAAATATAACCTCACAAACATGATGTTCGTGGATTATAATCTCACAAAACACTTCACATCGCATGCTAATTGCAGGTCAAAGTTTGAACACGTTATAAATAAATATGATCAAGACCTTATATAGTCATTAAGAGACTGCCCTTGTGCACATGCGCAATACAAATTTGACTGTTAACATATCACGGAGCACTCCTCCCACAACAATACGTTATTATATGTGCAATATATAATATACTATTGAACTCGTGAGTTGACTCACACATAATATAATATTAGAGTCAAGATCTGAGATCAAAGTATATATTGTGCACGTAGCTTTATATCAGGTTGTACTTTTACTTTATCCTCATGTATATGGTGAAAGAAAGTCGTATGAATGTAGGATGCAAATGTTTATAAGGGTCATCGTTGCACTTAACCAGCGAATATGTCCAAATGTACTTAACTTCTACACCTCTTTACCTCTAAATGTAGTGCCCAAAAGCATTGTAGGAAATGTTAATCTTTATTCAGTATGATTAGTTTGTTTAGGAAAATTGTTTTTCGGGGGTTTTCTGAATCTCGTGGTTTTGTATTTACCAGGTCCTAACGGCCTCCGTAAATGTTTATATATTAAAAAGTTGCCAGTCATGTCAGTGTCTCCAGTCATATGTGAAGGAGCCTCCACCTGCTACCCACGCCTCGTTGACTCGACCCTGCCTCATCTCGTACCTTTACTTATATTAAATTTTCTTTAGAGGTTAGGGTTATAAATTACATTTTTGACGTTAACTCCGCAATTTGAAATCTTAGAAATGTCGGGTCGGTACCAATACACGCAGAATTGAAATCTGCTCATTTGGGAAGATACATAACAGCCTCTTCAAGATTTTTCTCCCGTAAAGTACGTACTGATATTTTTAAAGAGAAAGCGACCAATATGTTTTGTTGGCTCCTTGAGGGATACATATGAGCAATATTGTAATAAAAATCGTAATAACCTATTTTAGGATAATTGTAATTTTCCTGTTTTCTTATGTTAGTTAATTTAATTTAATTGTAGTCTACGTGTTTAGAAATTAAGAGCACATATATCATTCCAAAAAACACTTTTTGGGAATTAATTCACTTTAAACCAGAAACACCGGCTTTTTACTGCATATCAATTTTTTTAACTGAAGATATTACTATCGCTTCACTACGAATATGTGAGGAAGTTAACATGTATTTGAAGACTGTATTGGAAAATTTGACCTGTCGTCATTTTGAACTGATTATAAAGATATTTTATTTTTGACAATTGTCTCTATTCAACAATATTAAAAATTTAAAAAAAGTATTGTATGACCTCCTTTTAATATGTTTGAGTTATCTCTCCCTCCCCCTTGCACTTTTAAACCTACTTGGTGGTAAACATTGTTTTTATACAAAGTTTTATAGTTAATCTCCAAACTATTGCATTTTAAATTCCAACTATTAATTTATTGGGAAGTGGGGTGTTAGCAGATTGGCCAGTGTTCTGAGTACCGCTTCTGCGGTTGACAAGGGTCAGAAGGGTTTGACAGGTCTAGGAGGTTATCAGCTGAGCAGTACAATATTTCTACTACATTTTTTCCTGACACTCTTCCTCAAGGTTTAATACGTTTATCAGTGGTACATAGGCTAACAGTCTTAGATTTATGGTAGTATTAATACACGATAAAACATGTTCCAACAAATCTTTTGGTAACAAACTAAATAGAATATCTCTTTTAAACTTTGAATTAATGTTATTTATAAATCTTCAAAGTAATTTTTTTTTTCAATAAAGTGAAACATGTCAATTTCGTACCTAACCCTAACTTAACCTATCATGAGCTATCATAGAAATCTGTTTTGGCAAAAAATTTCCCGTTCCGTGAAAAGCCTCACGTTATTATCAACCCCTTCTGACCCTTTGAAGATGCGGCGTTCAGACCCCTGGCCGCTCGGCGGAAGACACTGGGGTCCTGGGGTGGGGGACTGAACTTACTGACCACACTGCTTATTTTTAGCTATCCATATTTTTCTTTACGTAAGTCTACGTTTTAAGTATACTATCTTCATGAAGCAGTTTCCATAAAATATTCCTTAATCCCAACTCATTATCTTGGCCTACAGGAGTCTGTCACAAGGTATCATAACATAAGCAGTAAATCTTAAGCAGTAATTACTGAGAGATGGTGTTTTCAATCTCCTTTATCTATCGTACTACAATTAAATATCATTGTGTCAAAATAAAACTGATCTAATTTGATGTTTTATATTTGCCGTTTCGCGTTTCGTCAGTGTTAACTTTTTTTTTAAATCTCCATTTAGTAATTTTATTAGGATTATATTTAGATTAATAATATTTGCAACTTTCGTACAATCAGGAAAACGTCATCTTTATGCGGATTTGTTCCCCGTTATATCTTATAAAACTTCATGTAACTCGAATAAATAAATAAATGAATTATATTGGAGTAAAATATAAATAGTCAGATCATTTACGCTTCCAACGAATCGGGTAACCAACGATCGAGGCCAACCAGTGGTGGGAGTAAGGATTTTTATTTTTTAAGATAAGACAGTAATTATTTCAGGATTTATATACATCGATGGTTGCAGAATAGTATTTCATACTTTGTATCCCAATGAATGGTAAATCACAGTCATGATCCAAGGAACGAACCATCTACCCTTATGGTTAATAACAATATGAAAGAAGTGATCCCCAAACCACAAATAAAACACTTTAATCGTTAGCAAGTTTAACAAACACTTGTGTACGTTTCAGTAACATAACTACCATCCTCAGAAGGATATAAACCGGTATGGAAGTATAAATGAGTACCTACTGGTTTATATCTCTCTGAGGGTGGTAGCTTTACCAAACTGTACATAAGGGTTTATTAAACTTACTAACGTTAATTTGTGGTTTAGGTGTTACTTCTTTCATTTCATCTATAAAGCATTTATCTTTTATTATTTCTCCTTATAAATTGTGTTTTGTTCAAATGTGCAGTGGCTGTATTATTATAAAGTTTGTGCAGTCTTTTTGCAATGTTTAATTTTGTTAAATTTTGAAAGGTATTTGAATAATATTTTCACTATTGAAAAATTGATACAACAGTTATGAGTTTGTATACTCTACAGGAATAACTTGCTAAATTAACGTATTGAGGTATCGTGTACTGGTAACATTTGCGGCGTTCTCGATGCGTCACTGCAGGATATGGTTTGACATTCCGCCGCTGATATTTTTATTTAGTGGTAAGATTGAGTCATTCTCACGTGTAGACTGACTGACTGACTGTAATAAAGTCTCAGCACGGGCCAAGGTTCTATTAGTAACAAGGTTTTTTTAGATTTAATATTGCCGATAATTAAATTATAAATTGTCTACTTTAATTAATATTTTCATCACATCGTTAAAATAAAAAGTTCTTAGTAACTCTTCTGATTTGTTCACATACCAGTTTCGGTTAAAATTAGTTCATATGTTAATATTATAGCACGGTTTTTTAGAAATATACAGTGTGCTTCTGTAATGTGTGGAGATACTTCAGTGGGTGGTTATATGGGTCAAAATAAAGAAAGAACTTTAATAAAAATATGTCTGTAAATATTGTTTTAGCTATCCGACATTTTTATATTTTTTACTACTTAATTTATTATAAATTTATCTCTCTAAAACAGCTTAACCGTTTCAGTTGAAATTTCGCACAGTACTCATCAATTTAAAGACCCGATTCGAAAACAATAATCAACTTGTTCCAATAATCCTTTTCAAAATGGTGGCCATTTTATTTTTAAATAAAACAAATTCTGAATTTTTTTTTTTTAAATCATCAAGAATAAATTTCTACATGACGTTTAATTTTCTATAGAATTTATAACGGTCAAAAACTATGGTATAAAGAGTAACTGAAAAACAGAGACCATTAGTTTGAAGCATTTCAATATATCGGTCGTTCAAAATCTTTGCCAAAGAATTATAATTTCGTTAAATTCACAACAATGCATAACAGTTAATAGTTAATTCTTCTTCGGTTTAAATATGGTATTTAGATTAATGACCATATGATATAGTCCACTGCTCTCAGAAATGCAGAATAATGGACCCTGTTTTGGTTTATTTCATAGTTTTTACCGTTCAATAAGATACCATTCGATAAGAAATTAAACCGTCTACAAATTTTACTCTTGATGGTTTTTTAATGAAAATTACGGTTTTTCAGTTATTTATAATTTTTTTTAATTGTAGCTATTTTGAAATTGATTATTAGCATTAGTTTTTTTCTACTAGGTCTGTACATTGATGAGTACCGTGTAAAATTTCAACTTAATCGGTTAAACCGTTCTGGAGATATAAATGATTTAATAATTTTAAAATGGCGGATAAAATTGTATAAACAAAAGTTTCAGGACATATATTTATAGATCGATGATCCTTTAATTTCACTCATAACTACCATCTGAATTATATCCACGCATTACAGAAACACCCTGTTTCGAGACAAACTTTAAAACTACACTTTTCTTTATTGGAGATGTAGTTAGTTTTGAGAAAGTTATGTGTGAAAAATAAATCCATTTTTCGTAGATCTACTCTGTAGTTCACTCATAGTTAGTACGGTTGTAACAAACTTAAAGGACCTAGCTGGACGTACCTACAGCTTTATTCACTTACAAAATATACACAACACTGGTACTGTTAGTTTTCTCCTTTGATTTAAAAAAATTAAGAGAATTATATGAAAATGTCCTTACAGTATTTGAGCAACGTACTAAGTAAAAAGCCTCCAGAGGTTGGCTATTTTGGAAGTGTTAGAAACAAAATTCTACAGTATAGGCAACATTTTTCTAAAATTAGGCACCTAAAAAAATTAAATGAAATAATTTCACTACGCACATAAATCACAATTATAATTTTCTTTACCTCTTCTGTCCATTACATAGACAAATAATGATAATAAATTATTGAAATCAGCTGTTTTCAACTAAGCTTTTTGGAATCACTTGTATTAAAAATATACTCATTAAAATTTAGTGTACATTTACAATTGCTTGATACCGCGATAACTAAAACAGCTACATGATTTGGCGTTTGCATCATATGTATCTGCTTTGTTATAATTTCAATGTTTACCATAGTAACGTGAACAATTCTTAGCGTGTGCTTAGTAGGGCTTGAAACAAACTGCAAGGAAATTGGAATGCCAGAAGTATACATTAATATATTTTTGTCGCCAGAAAAAATTTCTGAAATCCTAAAAAAGTGCGATTGTGACCGTGGGTTAGGTCCAGGGCTGGATTTCCCAATAGGCCCTGAAGGCCCGGGCCGTTGGGTGCAGGCTCCCAGGGGGCGCACGGCCGAGAGAATTTTTTTTTTTTTAATATCTAGAAATAAAAATAAATAGTCATAACATAACATATTTTTTGAATTGATTACAAAAAAATCATTCTGATTTTTAAGTTCATTGGAACAAATAATTGTTGGTAAAGTTAAACTATTTTTCAACATAACGCATCAACTTCGTTACAACATAGGTTTGAAATAATTTTTTAATAAAGGTTTTTGGGGAAGTAACTTTAAGCAGACTAGGGGGCGGAAAAAATATTGGGCTTAGGGGCACCTAAATGATAAATCCGGCCCTGGTTAGGTCACAGGGTCACGTTATATATATATATATTGATCCTCAGACTCTAAGCTTTCTAATGAGACCATGTCTGTAGTTTTAAGGAACGAGGAGGAGTTCTCTAGTAGGTTGAGAAATAGGTTTTAATTAGAGTTTCGCCAAAAAAAAAAACACTTCAAAAACATCTCAAATGGCCCTTGTAACCGTGGGTTAGGTCATACGGTTACATTATATATATATATATATATATATATAAGTAGTAAGTAAGGGCAGTATGGCTAGACGGTCAAAGGTCAAGTCCAAAGTTCAAAGATAAGAGATACACGACTTTGAGAGTATTTGATGGTATTAAGTAAACAAAGATAAGGTTGGCGCCATAGTGTAAACAAAGATAAGAGATAAGGAGTACAGAGTTAATGTGTGTAAATAAAGAAAATTGATAATTAGTTATTAAAGTAAATAAAATGTTGTGGTCAGGGGGGGCAATCTTTGTCAGAGTCCACCATTAGTTTAGGGGCAGTTTGGCCATAGTGTAAACAAAGATAAGAGATGAGAGACTACAAGTTAGTGTATGTAAATATTGATAACAAATAACGAGTACAAAGTTGATGTAAATAAAATGTTGTGGTCAGGGGGGCAATCTTTGTCAGAGTCCACCATTAGTTTAGGGGCAGTTTGGGTTTGACGTCACACACCGTTTTAAAATTATAAAATATATAGAATGTTAGCTAACTAGATCAGTTGAAATGGAGCCTTTGTTTAATCATCAATTCTCATGTGTTGTAGCGGGGCCCTCGGGGTGTGGGAAATCACAGTTCGTAATTAATTTTTTAAAACATATGACAGTAATATGTAATGTCGATTTTAAAAATATCTTTTGGCATTATGCAGTATGGCAACCATCGTATAATATTAGTACTATACCAATTATTTTTCAAGAAGGTTTACCAGATATGAATTCCGTGGACCCTACATCACCTAATTTAATAATAATAGACGACTTGATGCGAGAATCGAATAGTAACGTTGTAGATATATTCACTAAAGGTTGTCACCATAGAAATATTAGTGTGTTTTTCATTACACAAAATTTATTCCATCAGGGTAAAGGACAAAGAGATATTTCCTTGAATGCCCATTATATTGTTTATTTCAAAAACCCTCGTGATAAAAGTCAAATCAGACACTTGGCCCAACAGGTATACCCAGAAAATCCAAAATTTATACAAGATGCTTACATTGATGCTACTAAACAACCTCACGGTTATCTTTTGTTTGATATGAAACAGTCTACACCCGAAGAGTTAAGAATTAGGACTTGTATTTTTCCATCTGATAAGTATAATTATGCATACGTCCCTAAAAAGAAATAAAAACCAACATCTTTTCATGTTAGTCATCATTTATACACAATGTCCCGTTCAGTGTTAAACAATGTGGATTTACTCCGCACATTATTGAAAATGAATCCTAATAGAAGAAAACAGTTTTTGAAATCAGCCGATATAAATTTGATTAAATCGATATGTGAGTGTGTATACAATACATTAAAAGGAAATGTACCATTATCAAAGTCACAGAAGTGTAAACTATCTCGACATAAGCACTTCCTTAGGAAACTTGTAAAGCACGGTAATAATTGGAAGAAAAAGAAGAATATAATAATACAGAAAGGAGGATCATTATTTCCCCTATTAATAGGCCCAGTTTTAAGTACTGTATTACAACATTTACTTAATTGAAATGGATTACGCAAAGAAAATGATTTTAATGCCTCAAGACTTTGTACAAAAACTAAATGAAAATGAAAGTGAGGGTGTACTGAGTGATTTAGATAAAGAAATGAAAGAAATATTATACAATTCTAAACTTAATGATAGGGATAAATGGTTAAAATATCAGCAGGTCTTACAACGTTACCTATATTTTACTGAGCAACACAGAAAACCCATAGAACTTACAATAAATGAAAACAGTAGTTATACAAAACAGGAAGAAGTAGAGAATGAACCACCTAATAATATGGAAATTTTAGAATCTGTTCCTAAAACGTTTCGTAAAAATGCCGAAAATCTGTTAAATCGTATTATGCAAGACAAATCTATAAAATGGAATTCCTTGGGTACTGTTAACATTGACGGTGTTTCGATCCCAGGGTCTAATATTATAGATCTTTTAAATGACGTATTAAGAGCAAGGAAATCAACAAACCCCCCAGGTTGGAGTCAGTTTATAACAGCATTAAAAAGACAAAATGTTCCAAGAAGTTACATAGGTAATTCAGAGCGTCGCGACTTTTTAGATCAAGCTGATATAAAAGAAATTGATGTTAGGAATCGAGATCCAATGTATTATAGACCTCAGGATAGGCAACCCCGAACACCCACAACAAGTTCACCCGATATTCCTACTATTAGAAAATCCTTATCACCACGTACTTCATCATTTAAGTGGGAAACATTTTCACCGTAATATGTACAAAGAGCTCCGGAAAGTGTACTACAACCCCTCTCATCCTGCTGGATACTCTGGTGCTAACCCCTTGGTAAACGCTTTGAAACACAAATACAAGCCGAATAGAATTAAAGAATGGTTGCAATCGCAAGATACATATACTCTTCATAGACAAGTAAGAAAAAATTTCCCCAGAAATAAATATATAGTAAACAATATAGATCAGTTATGGCAGGCCGATTTAAACGACATGCATGGAATATCGAAATATAATAATGGAATTAATTATATACTATCAGTAATTGATGTCTTCAGTAAATATGCATTTGCATATCCTTTGAAAAACAAAACTGGGAATTCAGTTAAAGAAGCGTTTGAATATATTTTCAAAAAGTTAAATAGGAAACCTCAACGTATACAAACAGACAAGGGGACCGAATTTACTTCAAAAATAGTTCAAAAATATTTTCAAGACAATGATATAATGTATTCGACAACAAGAAACCCAGACGTAAAAGCTGCAGTAGTTGAACGTTTTAATAGAACGCTTAAAAGCAGAATGTGGCGTTATCTGACTTTTAATAACACGTATAGATACATAAATGTTCTTCCAGATTTGATGAAAGCATACAATAAAGCTAAACATTCCACGATTAAAATGGCGCCAGCCGATGTAAACAATTCCAATATATTATCTGTTTGGAAAAATATGTACAATAAAGTACAAAATACATCAAAACCAAAATTTAAAATAGGGGATACTGTTAGAATTGTTATGGAGAAGGGTCATTTCGAAAAAGGATACGAAACCAAATGGAGTGAAGAAATTTTTAAAATAATAAAAGTAGTAAAACGCACCCTGCCTATTTACGAATTGGAAGATTTAAAAGGGGAGAAAATAGAAGGAAGTTTTTATGAGTTCGAAATACAAAAAGTTATACTTCGAAAAGAAAAAATCTACAAAATAGATAAAATAATTGACACAAAAGGCAAAGGTCGTAGTATGAAAGTACTTGTTAAGTGGAAAGGTTATCCATCATCTTTCAACTCTTGGGTTTCAGCTTCGAATCTTGTAAATATTAAAAAATGAACAAGTCGTTTTATTTAACTCTCCCGAGTAATAGTTCAATGACATATTTTTCCACCAATACGACAACTAAATATTCTACTCAAATACCTAAACAAATAATTCTTAAAGGAGAATGGGAAGTTGGACTTGTAGAGATTCATTATCCGTGTACATTCCTTACAATCACAGAAGGAGATAATCATATATTTATATATACGCATGAAGTGGAAACTGATAAGCATGACTTGACATTTACAAAATTAAGCCCTGGTACGTACAACACGGAAGAAGAATTGATTGAGTCATTAAATAAAAATGAAGATGTTAAAAAATATATAAGATTTACCTATTACCATAAAACACGTCATGTTACCATCAATCCTTTAAAAAAAGATGTTAAAAATATTGAATTTTCACCAAAATTGGCACTCCAACTAGGATTTGACCCCACTACATCCGATGCCTATTTAGAGAAATCTTCTCCTAGGCAGTGTAATGTACAACTAGGTATTCCAGCACAAATGTATGTATATTGTGACGTCATTGAACCTCAACTTATCGGGGACATTGTTGCACCTTTATTGAGAATAATTAATATTGATACTTCAAATTACAGTTTCGGATCATGTAAAACGTTTATGTTTTCCAAGACACATTACGTACCTGTTATGCGCTCTTGTTTTGAAAATTTAGAAATAGATATAAGAGATGACAGTGGAAAACCAATACCATTTAAGTTTGGAACTTCGTGTGTTAAACTACATTTTAGATTGAAACACAATGAGTCGAATTAACCTGGAAGATCCTTATTTAGCGTATTACAAAAATCAACTAGGATCCGGAGTTAGTGTTGTATACAGCGGTATTCCGTATCAAAAAGGACATGGAATTGGAAATTTTTTAGGCGGTTTGTTTCGAGTTGTCACACCATTAATTAAATCAGGTGTCAGAACAATAGGAAAAGAAGCTTTGAAATCTGGAATTGGAATGTTATCAGATATTGTACGTACAGGGGATCCTAAAAGTGCATTCCAATCTCAAATGAAAAATCTTACAGGGAATTTAAAACGTAAGGCAGATGTAAAAATCGATTCTCTCATGTCAGGGTCTGGATATAAACAAAAACGTAGAGCCGTAACAATTCAGTCGCTCAACAAACTTCTAGGAGAACGGACTTTAAAGAAAAAAATTAGAAAACCAAGTAAAAATAAAAAAATCAATAAAAAAGGCAAAAGAAAGCAGAAAAGAGTTAAGTTACCAAAGTCAGATATTTTTAATTAATGATGGCTTTTCTTCATAATCAATCGTGCGAATGTTTAAAATCCGAACTTGATTTATTTTCCCTTCCACCTACACAGACTAGTATAGAAAGTGGAGAATGGATACAATACAAACCGCTCTCTTCTCTAACCGATGACGCACCAATAGAATTTGTAGTGCCTGGGCAAGGTGATGAATATTTAGACCTATCACATACTATGCTTAATATAAAAGTTAGTATTGTGAAGACTGATGGATCAAAATTAGAGTCAACAGATAAAGTAGGACCTATCAATAATTGGATGCACTCATTATTCAGTCAAGTAGATATATATCTCAATCAAAAGTTGGTATCTCCACCTGAAAATACATATCCGTACAGATGTTATATAGAAACTCTTTTAAACTATGGACCACCGGCTAAAGAATCTCACCTTACATCATGTTTATGGTACACAGATACGCATGGGAAAATGGATGATACAGCAGACGCAAATTTAGGACTTTTACGTCGTCGACAATTTACAGAAGAAAGTAAACCTGTCGATATGTTGGGACATCTTCATGCGGACATATTTAATCAAGAAAAATTCCTATTGAATGGAGTCGAGTTACGAATTCGTTTAGTACGCTCAAGAGATCTGTTTAGTTTAATGTCAAGTACCACGGGTTATAAGGTCCATATGCTGGAATCAAATCTGTACATTAGAAGAATGAAAATTAATCCATCAGTGTTACTAGCTCATAGTAAAACATTATTAAACGGAACAGCAAAATATCCTGTGACAAAAGTTGAAGTCAAAGCACTTACAATACCCACAGGTGTACAAGGAAAAACATTAGACAATGTATTTTTAGGTCAGCTACCAAAACGGGTAATTGTTGGACTTGTTAGTAACAAAGCGTTTAACGGAGATTTTACAGCAAATCCATTTAATTTCCAACACTACAAAGTTAATTTTTTTTCACTCTATATCGATGGTCATCAATTACCTTCAAAACCATTACAACCCGATTACGTCACAAATAAACTATATATTCACTCATATAATACACTATTTTCCGGGACAGGAATACATTTCTTGAATGAAGGTAATGATGTATCAAGAAGTAGTTATCCGGACGGTAATTGTCTTATGGCCTTTGATTTAACTCCCGATCTTTCGGCAAACACAATGTCGCATTGGAATTTAATAAAACATGGGAGTGTGAGAATCGATATAAGATTTGAAACTGCTCTTACAGAAACAATAAACTGTATAGTTTACGGCGAGTTCGACAACGTAATTGAAATTGATAAGAATAGAAACGTCGTGGTGGACTTTGGAAGTTAGATGTGGTATATAAGCAACATATTTTTTACCATTTCACAGTCAATAGTTCAAGTGCAATAAGTGAATATTTGCTTACCGTCTCAGAGTGAGTAGTGAAAGTGTATAGTTTTAAAATGGCGGTGGTTTTAGACTTACAAGGTTTTAGGGATAACTCAGGTGATTACGTAATAA
This sequence comes from Aphrophora alni, assembly GCA_963513935.1. Taxonomy (NCBI): domain Eukaryota; kingdom Metazoa; phylum Arthropoda; class Insecta; order Hemiptera; family Aphrophoridae; genus Aphrophora; species Aphrophora alni. Next base: position 39,083 of record CAUPSG010000017.1, read on the forward strand.
AAGAATTGGCGGTTATATCTCTCAACAACAGGTTATTACAACACTGGATAGTAGGTCCACCTTTTGAGTTTAACACTTTATCAAAGAATAGGAAAAAAGAGTGTATATGGTTAACTTACAACTACCACGGTTTAAAGTGGGATGATGGTTCAATCAGTTATGGGTCGTTTATAAAAGAATTGAAATTTATTTGTGAAAACATTAATATTATTTACGTGAAAGGATTGGAAAAGTGTGGATTTATTAAAAAGTTGTTAAAAAAAGAAGTTATAAATTTGGAAGATTTAGAATGTCCTTCACTTAAAGTTTTGAGTTCAAATGCGAATGTCACCCGTTGTTTCTATCATAATAAATGCAGTAGATTTGCTTGTGCATTAAACAACGTTAAACTGTTAAATAATTGGCTTCACCGAGATGTATGCAGATCAGATATACAGCTGTCTAGCTCACCTACCTGTACTTCATTACGCAGTTTATGCAGCCGATCAGTTGCCGATGACTGTTGGGACACCTAGTTGCTTTGTAATCAACACAGATCCTCACAATAAATCAGGACGTCATTGGTTTGCGATTTATATCAATAGTAGTAGAGCACTGGAGTACTTTGATAGTTATGGAAACCCACCAAACAGACCATCTCATTTTTCATTCATAAAAAGAAATTCCCTCACCGCTAAATTTAATTCAACTCAATTACAAGGATTGACATCTTCAGTATGTGGTCAATATTGTGTTATGTTTTTATACTTTAAGACTTTAGGAGCATCGTTGGAAGATTTTTTATCTTTGTTTTCAAATAACACGTACGATAACGACTTCAAAGTTCAATATTTATTTAACAATGTATTTGGAAATATTCCACGGACTAACAGTGGCCAGAGATAAAAGTGGGCGCATGCGCAATATTATCTCACTAGCCCATAAAAAACAATTCGCTAAGGGCTTTCACTCAGTTCTTAAGTAAAATGGAGACCAAACCCAGCAAGAGACGTACACCATACGAAAGGAATAAGAAAATCAACTTTAAAACTAATTTAATTCTGGAAAAAACAGATAAACTAGAAGAAAATAAGATTGTCAACAGACCTTTACCAGCACTACTTTTGAATACGCGTTATTCTCTAAATAAAAGTCAAGGCAAAATAGCTATAATCGGTTTGGATATTGAAAATATGTTTGAACCAAGATTGCAAATACGTAAATCAGATTCAAATAGTGGAGTTTCGTTAAGTATTTTGGAATGGAATATGTTATTACAAAAGTCTGAATTAATTTCTAATTTTTTCATGTGTAAAAAACAAAATTATGAAAATTTTGATTTGGATAAACATCAAGTTGTATTTCACATGATGTACGACAAGAAAACTATTTTAATTCGTGAAATAATCTGCATTCAACCTGACCTCTACCTACCGGATACACTGATTATGCAAGAAGGCACATGGAAAGGAATACTACATTTATCTGGCTGTATCTCCAACTACCTGGAATTGTGTTCTATCTCATCATCATCTGTCTTCAACTGTTTTCAAGACATCAAAAATAGTGTTGTGAATTACTTACTGGCAAACGTACCAAGTGAGTCATCAAAAGACGACTCTGCGGTCAAAATTTATTTAGTACAATTTTTAGACGATATGGATGTGTGCGTTATAAAAAGTGACACTATTAATAAAGACATGATTTTATCTGAAATTAAAGTATTCTGTTTGAATATGTTTATAAATTATTATAGATTGCAATTGTTTTATAAAGATATTAATGAATGTATGTAATTTTTTCTAATAACACTTCTTGTTAAATTTTCTATTACGGTATGATTTCATTTGAAATTAAAATAATATGTTTGAAAATTGTTTTAGATTAATTGTTTTATAAACACATCAATGATTGTATGTAATCTTTAGAAAAAATATTTCTATAAAATATTGTATTTTGTATAAATACTTTGTACTCATTTACTGAACATTGTTGCTTAATAAAATATTATTGTAAATTTCACTGTTATTATTTAAATACCTGTATAATTCAAAAATAGGAAGGTTGAAATAACGAAGTCTTGTTCGTATATACAATTAAATACTTGTAATTAAGAAATACACATATATACACACAAATAAATAAAACAATAACAAAATATATATACTCTAAAAAAAAAAAATGTCTGTCTTATTCTTATAATGATAATATATATATATACACACACACACACACACACACACACACACACACACACACAATACGTTAAAAATGTCTTTGTCGCTTATAAGGCGGCTCATTACTATTGTCGGGCTCCACCACTATATTATAGCCATTATTATGCGCTACCATAACATTTCTAATATTAATATATAGCTCCCGACTTATAACGATTGTTCTTATGTCGTTATTTCTGTTATTATTTCCCTCGAAATCTTCCTCATCGCTGGAAATCTCAATTACTTCCTCTTCTCCGTTAGCCTCTACATCCACCTCCTCTTCCTCCTCCTCCTCTTCCATATCCTCGCTTGTCGAAAAGCTCACTAAACGCTGCCTTCTTTCTTCGTGGACGTAGTCCTCTTCTGCCTCTTCTTCCCACCAATTCTCCATTCTCGCCAACTCTTCGAACATTTCAGCTTCTTCCTCCCACCATTCACACCGATTAGCCAACTCCACAAACATACCTTCCTCTTCCTTCCACCATTCACATACACTGCTCATTTTTAAACTTAGACACTCCAACAGGATACTAATAAAATATAATTCCTTACACTGTTTATAAACGTTTGTACCCCTCCCCCCCCCCATACTACTAAACAAAATGTAAGTCATATGACTTTTGTGCAGTTAAAGTAAATATGAACTCTACACTTTGGATTGTTACAATGACTTTTGCCCATGTGTCAATGTAAATATTAGTATGAAAGACGCCCTATTCCTAAACAAAAATGTAAGTCATATGACTTTTGTACAGTTAAAGTAAATACGGACTCTACACTTTGCAAATAGTGGAACATATATATACATAAGAATATTTAGTTATTTCAATAGTTTGGTCTTGTAGTAATCAGTAAAAGTCAAAATGCTACGTCATATCTTCACTTTGCCGTTAAGACTAAATGATATTTTATTTAAAAGACATGTTAAAGCGCAGTTTACTTTACAAAATAAAAGAAACATAAACTTTATAGTTACTGATATTGAAGTGGTTGAATATAAGTTAAAACGAGAAATGTTAATTATATATATAATTTTAAACTTTTCTAAACATAAAATAATCATAAAAAACTTTAAAATTAAAACTAAAGTGGAAATTATAATTAGTTTTCCTTGTAGTGGTGCAGATATTTGGAGAATATTCATTGAATCAGACTTTGATGGTGTAGTTAAAAGAGTGCTGGCGTTAAATAACATACGTCACCGTTCACTTGTAATGAATTTGTTGTATTCGAATGATATAAGGAGGAGATACGATTACGATGGCTATCTTGACGATGGCTACGACTCAGGACTTACAGGAGAACGATCCGATCAAAGCGATACTGAAGAGGAAGTTCATGCAGACAATGAATTTCAACAACTCTTAGATTTAATGTAATTTATAGGCCTACACATATTGTACGTTTTACAAATACTACGTTTAAAATAAATCATTTATTAAAAATGTGTTATTATTTTTATTATTATTATTTTATTTTTTAAACCTATTTTAGATAAATAATAGTGTTATGCATATCATATAATTGAAGTATATGTATAACATTAACATTTCAGCTACCGTTTTGCCATTTTTCAATGTTGCCCAGGAAGTACCACGAGGAGGCGATAGCCGTCACTTCCCACCTATCCTAACATGCATTAAATCTAACTTGTACCAATAACTACATTAAAATTAAGAATCTAATACAATAATGTTGATTATAAAACATGTAAACAAAACTTTAAACTAACTAATCTTAAATCATACAAACTTAAAACTATTGTTATACATCCAAACGCTAAAAACGATATATTAAAAGGAATTCTACAATAATATCTTCATACAATATCACAATATTTACAGATTGTTAAGAATCTAATACAATTAACATTGATTATAAACATGTAAACATAACTTTAAACTAATCCTAAATCATACAAACTTAAAACTATTCTTCTACATACATCAACGCTAAAAACGATATATTAAAATGAAGTCTACAATATCTTCATACAATATCACAATATTTACAGATTTTTAACATATATATTATTTACATATACACTCTATTAAAAAAAAATAACATATATAACTATGTACAGTTATCAATTGTTTAGTGGAAGTAGGTTAACGCAGTGTTTCACAAGTACTTTTAGTACAGTCGAGACCTCTTGAACCCGAAAGGTATTGTATCAAAATCGTCAATTCTCCGTCGTTTTGTGTACACGGCTCTATAAATTTTTGTTTCAGGGCGACTTACAACGTTGAAATATTTGATTCTGAAAATTTTGTTGGGGTCATTTACAATAATTTCATTGAGGATATTTTCTGTGACTGTCGACTTTAATGTTTCATAATTTATTAATCGGGTGTTTTTGTAATTCAACGTGATACCTTTGACTTTACATACTGTTTTGAAATTTTCTTCTCCTCTGACTCGTACCCTGTAGGCATAATTTTTGGGGCCCCCACTCACGAATGTGTCTATATATGAGCCATCCCCGTATTCTGCTACTTCGTCTGTTAGATCCCCCAGATAGTCGCCTGTTTCTAACTTTATATCGCCTTGTTTCTGTGTAAATATTACGGAGTCTGTGTCAAAGTACAATACTCTTTCATCAAGAACTTCGAGATAAGCGTACAGTTTTAAGCGTGCGATGGCTGTCACGTATGCTGCAATAACAGCATTAGCTCTTGATGATAGTGTGATGGAGTCTTCGTTGTACTCCCAGTTGATCAACATAACATCATCGTTTATTGGTTGTATGTTCTTTGTGATAACTCCTGGATTGGATAGTGTAGCCACCAACTCATCTCTGGAATTAATGAACGTAGTTTGCTGTAGGTTCTCCCTCTGGCCAAACTTTCCCCAAAAACTATTCAGCATCAATTTAGCTAAAGCTCTAAGTCCTTGATTCTTCTTTATCATACTTTCTTCTAGCTGAACCCCTTCTCGTATATAAAAGTTTCTTATATACTCGGCTTTACATTCTTCAGTATTACACCAAATCGGCCAACCTGATGCTTCTTGTTTCATTTTTAGGAATTTGTTTATATAATTTACAAATAGACCACCATTTGTTCCGTCATATTTTGTTGTTTCATATTTCCAAACTTCATGTATTTTTATTAGTCTGTATCCTTTTTCAATTGATTTTTTAATTTCATCAACAACCCATGTTCCCGTTAAACTCCTTTGATCAGTAGTATGATAGCAGTCGTTTTCATTGTGGGTTTCAACACAGGTCCTACATAGGGGGAAATACAGTTTTTTATGAATTTTGTATGGTAAGACCGGGTGATATAGGTTTGTAGGCGGCAATATTGTAATTTTCGCCAATCCCTCGATCCCATCCAAATTGTGAGGGCAGTTGTCCCCATACATTATTACAGGATGTCCTACTGGAAATTGCCCGTATTTACACACCCAGGGATACAAACTACATACATCCAAATACATGATTTTCTCATCAATGTTTGCATTTGTTTTGTAATACAGTTTAGTTGCGTTAGTGCGACCACCAAAAAAAGCGTCTCGAGGGTTTAACGGTTCAGAAAATGTCCCAATTGTTCTGGTCAAATAAGTTTTTATTTCTGGTTGTTCTAGTTTTTTAATATTAAAAGTACATTCCCACATTTCAATCACTTTGTACCCATGTCTCTCCAAATCTTCTTTTTTCCGTTGCGTCCTCTCGTAGCGTATTGCCATCGTCTCGTAAGGGTTGTTGTGGAGGGGGGAGTTTCTATTTTTGTAACATTGGGGGCAGCCGTGGTAGAAACAACCGTTATACTCGAATACTGTTTTTACATCACCATTTTCGTAGTAACCATCGACTTTATACTTAAGTAATCTTCGTTCCCTCCCATTAGCAGCATGTTGTATAGTAATGCCTCGTTTATGTTCTTCCCACGATAGCCAAGAGAGTGCAGCATATGATTGTTTATCACCCAATCTATATCCACCTGTAGGTATAATGCCTATTGTGTTTTGGGGCAGGAAATGTTTCCTATAGGTCTTCATGCATGCGCTAGCTATTGTTACATTTTCTAAGAAGGGATCAATTTGAGTTTCTTTTAAAAATAAGTCTCTAAATTTCAAACACGATAGTCTCAAAATATTTACATCTTGGTTACAATATTTTACGATTTCTTTTTGGAGGTTAAAATGATTATTAGTGGCTTTTTCATTATTGTACCATTCTAAGAACTTACATCTATCTTCCTCATACATCGAATCATGACCATATGCAGTTATAGGTGGTAGTTCGCCATTGTATCCCCAATTATCTAATGTATTAAAGAGGTGTGGGAAATAGCCTTTACTTCCTACTTCTAAGTCAAACATTTTTGGGAGTGCACTTAGCCGATTGTTAAAGAAATTTAATGAATCTATAATTTTAATATTTCCATGATTTATCATTTGAATTTTGGATCCTGACATTATTACTTCAGGTGTCCACTTTAATACCTCAATCATATGTTTTAAAATGAACTGTCCATCGTATCCTTTCATATTATGCGCTACTACAACTATTTTCGAAAATTCATTTCTAGGTAGAGTGATATATTCCATAAAATTTTTTAAAGTGTTCTCCCCTTTGAAGGTGTGTTGTTTCAAACCACACATTGTACACATTTCATTGTTTTCTTTGATACATACGTGACATAATTGCTGAACAACACATACGTTTGGTGTATGTTCATAGGTGTTGGCTCGTGTTTGGAATTGGGAGTCTTGTCTACATTCAAAATCAAAAAACACATAAAGAAATGATTTCTTTTCATTAGACCCCTGTTTTTCTTTCTCTCTCTGCATAAAGCAGAAATGACCTAATGGTTTGTAACTTAAACATACACTACAATACATTTCATTACAGACGTGCTTATGTTTTCTCTTCATAAGAGTATAAGTTTTATTACAATTTGGACAACATTTAATTACATCACATGTGGATCTAGTCTTTCTAGTATTAGATTGGGTATGTTTTTCGAAACATTCGCGACTTTTGAAAAACCTATTACAGTGTTGACATTTTATCTTCTCAATATCAATACAAATAGGTGAGTGATTACAGGCTAGACATTTTAGAGGACACATATGCGACTCTTTAGTATTGTACGCAAACTTGCAATGACGACAATAATAGGAAGTTGTGAATGCAGCAGTCACTGAAGTTATAACGTTAAAATGTCCTTCACCATAAATTAAATCTAAATTAATTTTCCCTGCAGGTCCTTCGAATATTGTTTCACGTCCTCTTCTATCGGTGAAAACTGTAATTGAATATTGATTTAGGTGATTCTGTAAGAGTCTTAGCTGTTCGATTCCAGCCCCATCCGTCAGATTTACTCCAGAAGCTTCACATAAACGTATAGCTTCTTGTTGTTGCATTGGTAGATGACAATGCCTTATTTGATTGTATATTCTCATTTGTTCTACATTCTGGTCTTTTCTGGAATGAGCTATTGCTACAACTAATGCACGACTTAAGCATAGATTATCCATATCGTTATCGATAACAATAATACCTCTCTTTTTTCGACAAAAATCTGAAAAAGATGATGTATAATCAATTCTTCCTCTGCCACCTGCTCCACCACGAGGCATCTCTACGTGGAAACATTTCACATGCATGGGTCCATCGATAAAAAATCTTTCATTACTCTGTACAACGTTTTCTATTGTTTGCAATATAACTTCCGCATTTAATTGATCGGCTTTTCGAATACTAATTCCAATTGGTTTTTGTTCAGGCTTTTCGGAATTGGTTATTGTAAGACCCACTTTGTCGTCATTGTTAATATTAGTTTTTAAGAATTCTAATAGAGAACTGAACATATCATTAAGCCAATCAGTCATATTCTGGTCTACGGTTGGTTCTCTAAATTTGAAAGTTAACTCCCTTGCATTAGTTTCAAACTTTTTATATATTTTTGAAGAATCACTAATAACCTCAAATGGGTCTTGACCATGACCAGTTTGAACATCCCTGCTACAGTGCGGGTGAGGGCTATGAGATAAATCAGCAAACGCTGCTGGAGGTTGTAAAATAGGTGCAATTGAATAACCAACACCTTCGGGTGTACTTGGGGGAGAGAGTAAATTAACTATGTCACCCCCTTCGAGAATGTCTTCAAATTCTAAGCCTTCTACAGGTTCTGTCATGTAAATG
>CAUPSG010000018.1:0-36649 GCA_963513935.1 Aphrophora alni
TCCTTCATAAATCGGTTAACTTTTGTAACTTCCTCCCAACACTAGTTTTAGTGTTCTAGTGTGAACCGTTTAGTTAGTCCACTTCTTCTTTATCCAATAATGTTTGTGTGTATTCACTTCGCTTTATATTACGTTCACCTGAATATTTATTGAATGCATTAAATCATCCAAGGAATGAAGTCTGTAGTTCATAGAAACACTAATATACAAAGAGTCATTCGATATAACACAAATGAAGAATAACCAAACAGGAACTTTAATAAACACCTTATAAATAGAGCTAATATCTTATATGAAGTTGTATCACTGTTAATGATATAGAGTACAGCATAATACAAATAAATTAATTTCAATTGTTTACATGATAATATTGTTGATTCTCGACACCTACTTGACAAGTTATTATACACATCTGTCGTGTATTGTGTCACTTCTGCATTCCTCTCGTTTTCCCAGTACGAATATAATCTCTCGTTTACGAATGTAATCTGCAGTCGTTAAAGTTTTTTTAATTTCAGGATAACTAACATATATGTCAGTAATTAATTGCACAGTAATGGTCACAATATTTTACACAGTGTTTCATATAGAACATGTTTACGATTACTAAAACTACAGCATGTTTCTTATAATCGGTAACAGTAGTTTATTTTTTGAATAAATATGGGGTAACTAATTTGCTTTTCAGATGAAGCCGACAGTATTCTAGAGAGAGTTAATGTCTAATGATGGATACAGTAAAATACTTACTACCACAGTGATCTCATAGAATGGTAAATGACAAGCATAATGCAAAGAGGAAGGCACAAATAAGGTATTTAAATTTGTTAATTTATGCTTTCATTGTCTGTAGGCTAAATGTAATTGAATGTCACATTGAGTGCTAACCAGTTGCTACACTGGGATTAGAAGATTGAATATATTAACACATCAAAGTAGCAAAGTCTGCACTGCATAATATAATTATAAATAATGAATGAAACTAATTGTTAAAACAAAATGCACTAATAGTGTCAATAAACTTGTTTGTTTATTACTACTGGAGTACTACCAGGTTCAACTAAAAGTCTCCTTTACGTCAGGTTAATTGATAGGTATTTAGTTATACAGTAACTTATTGATCAAACTTGGTCCATCTAATTATGTTACGTTAACTACTTTAATTAGTTACAGATTAATTAGAATTGTATATTGTTTGTATACAATTATTTTACCTAGCGAAATCATTATCAACGCGGTATCTTATTAAATTTAATAGTTTTATAAATATGTACATAGGGAACTAGTGGGGGTCATGTAGAATCCTATTGAATTTCAGAAAACTAATGGAAAATATCAAAATTGCAGCCGTTTATATCGTTTTTAATGTGTTGTTAAAAGTATTATGCAATTAATAATAATGTAAGTTGGATAACAAGTAGCAGATTTCAATTCTGCATGTAATGGTATACACTTCACATATCTACGATTACAAATTTTGAAGTTACTGTCAACATTTTAATCACCGTATTAGTGAACTCTGATCTCCATAGAAAATATGATATTCGATTATTATTATTGTACATTTTTCGGACATTTGCCGTCATTTGTGTGTTAAAAATTCAAAACACGACGTTTCGGGAATAAGAATCAATTCCCGTTATCAAGTGACTAAAAACTAAAGAAACATGAAACTAGAAACTAAGCCTATGTGAGCTGTAAAATTAAATAAGAATACCACCATTAATTTTACTTCTCACATAGGCTTAGTTTCTAGTTTCATGTTTCTTTAGTTTTTAGTCACTTGATAACGGAAATTGATTCTTATTCCCGAAACGTCGTGTTTTGAATTTTTAACACACAAATGACGGCAAATGTCCGAAAAATGTACAATAATAAAATTGAACTTCCATCATTAACAAATAACTTCAAACAGAGAATATTGGATTACTTAATATAACGAGTATAACGCTTGAAGAGTTTTTAATATATATATATATATATATATATATATATATATATATATATATATATATATATATATATATATATATACATCTACGGGCCTTGTTGTGTCTATTAAACGTCAATGAAGTAGTGCCCTACACAATTATTTTCAGAATTCAAAAATTCTATGTAAAAAGGTTTTCAACAAAATTACCTTACTGAGTAAGTCCTTTTGATACAATTAAACATTTAACAAAAAGGTCTAAGGCACATTTAGAAGATCTACTTATATAACGTTGTATTATTGGGCTGGACAAATGTCATGGTGACGCCTATCTATTTATTGCCTCTAGTTTGTGGAAATGTGGTCGAATATTAATTTAATTATTAGGGTAGAGGTTGTATATGTCAGAAAGTCAGTGCGATGTATTAAACCGTTTATTTCAGTTGGGTAAAACGCATATTATTTTTAAGATGAAATACCGTAACTCACAAAATTATTTAACAAATTGTGAAACATATCAAGGGACATGTTTATTTATAATCTCTTGTTGCCGCACTTTTATCAATACCTATTCTGATGTATTGAATATGTTAATTGGCAGTGAATAATATATGGTACTGTTTTGCACTCATTGTCATCATACATGAATGTATTTGTGATACATGGAAGCATCTTGGAGTTTAATTATATTTATGGTAATTGTATTTACAACTATAACGCCAAAAATTGTAAGCGAAACTAATTACGGATTTTTTAATTCAAGAAAATATAATTATAATAGAAAGAAATTAATAAAAAAGTAGTTTTAGCAATATAACTGTATTTAGCTACATGTTTCGAAATTAGGTATCATCAGAATTATAGTAAATAAAAAGAGATTTATAGCATAATATATGAGAACAACATAAGGCAAGAAGAGCAGAAGAATAAAAATTAACTTTTATTTTATAAACAAAACCTAGTGTAATAAATTTCTTTTAATTATTATGAAAACATTAATTTGATTTACAATCTTCAAGGTGGACTATTTAATTATTAATATAATATGTTCTTAGTTTATGAAATAAGTGAATGAGTTTTGTATTAAGTGAGTGTTTCGCCGGATGATGCAAACAGAACTATGTTTAACCACAAATAAAAGCATTATAATCAATTTTAGTTTTCAATTGTACAATCCTCTGAGTCAATTCATTTTTTAGTAAATAGTTTTGAATCTAAATTTTACAAGAAAAAAAATTATTATATTAGTTGTATTACCAAACTATTTATAAAGTTTCCAGGAAAACCGCAAAAAGGCCATCAAATATCTCTCCTGGTAGATTGTTTCTCTATTTTACTTTTTTCTATCAAACAGCTGATGCTCATTTTCTCGTTTTAGACAAACAGATATCACACTATGTTTTCTGCATTAGCCGTAAAGACAGAGAGTTTCGTTCCTGAAAGCAGATTGATATATTTCTTTGTTTTTTTTCTAGTGTTTTGGTATTATTCATTGTTTGAATCATAACTAAAACTTCTTAACCAAATATTAGGTAAACCTACTATGTCTAACATTTGCTAAAGTAGTGTTACCTTTATAATAAGTGTAAGGTTGGTGTTGGGATATCGGACTTTCCATTAGGAAAATCTCAATAACGGCACATTATTTGTTAGACAAGTAGTTAATTACGAAAAATCACGCCTGGAATTCTGTCCCCTACAATAGAAATAAACCCTGTTCCCTTAAACAATAGAAATAAACCAAACAGTGTTTAGTAATCAATAATTGTTGACATGACGGCTATACATTATGTTTAATTTGATTTGTATAGCTAATTAAAACCGATGATATGGATCTAGAAGTGTATTGTTCAAGATGGAATGATTAATTGTTGTCCACAGTAAATCTGACATCTGGGTTGTAGCCACCATTAATAACATCATTTGTGCCAGTCTACGACATTTTGGAGGCATACTGGAGCACATAAAGACAGCACATATTAAAAAAAAAAAAAGAATATTTACTTTTATGATAAAATAATTACAATATTTGTTTTAGCATAAAAAAGAGTTTTTAATGACATGAATAATTTGACGTTTGGAAAATTTAGATTGCATGTTTTAAACTCGGGGAGTAAATAAATTTGTTCATACCTGGATTTCTACGTATCTCGCATTTAAACAAAGCACTTATCACTCAATACACACAATATGTGATCGAAAGTATCACGCAGTCACAATTACTTACAACAAAAAACATTTTCAAAGTACTGACGCTCAAGAAGGTACATTGGTTTGTCTATATTCCAAAAACAAAAAATGGCTAGATTCAATCTCTAGTTGAACAGATTCGCCGAAGAAGTACGCAGCGCTTGGAGCGCCCTAGAACTATTTTTATTTTATCAAATGCCCCTGCAGTTTGTGCAGTATGTTACCGCAATACTTACAAGTCAGGGAGTTAGTCTACCTGATCGGTTGTAGGTTGTTAAAAATTCAATTGTATAACTATAATTGACAAGGGTGAACTAATTTGACACAATGTAAATGAAAAAAGTTTAAAATGGAGCGGAATAATTATTTTATACGTATAACGTATAGATGTGTGAAATAAATACGACCAGATAGAAGGATGTAAACAAACTCATTGGGCTCAACATGCCCAGGCAGAGGAAAGGGTAGGTGCAGAGGGTTAGACTGGTAGTCTCTCACCTTAGCCCTCTGCAGGGAAGCTCCTTTAGAGGGTAGTTGTGAGGGTGGGGGAACCCAGGAAAAAGTGGGAGATTTGCTACAGAGGGGTATTATTGGAGTAGTAATTGGTAAGTGTAGTGGGCTTTAGAAAAGAGTGAACAATCTTGACAGTTGAGAAAATAGTAGGACATTGTGCTATCAGATGGGATTAATGGGCCAGAGATCACTTCATTACAATTTTCATAACATTTCTGTCTGTCTGCACCTAGGCCTATCATAGGTTGCATCAACCTATTTAACTACTATGTTGACACTACAGTGGTTAAAACATTGGTCTGTTAATAGAAAAGTAAACAAAACAACGTCTTATTGGTTTAACCTGATACGTACAGTTTCCATAATTTCACCAATTCATAAAAAAAGTCTCCTAGGATATTTTCAATCAATCGTTGGAAATTGTGACGAGTAGCCAATCACATCGGCTCTAATATATCGAACCTGTTTTCATAATCGATAGTTTTATTTTTTTCTATATCCTCTACATTCTCCTTCTATATCTCTTCAGAGTTGCCCGGAGATCACACTCATCTGTTTATTTACTTGTACTAATCTTGTTACCATATTAGATTTGTACATAACGGGTATTCGTTTTCACATTCTGTGGAGGGGGGGGGGTGTATTAGTGTTGGATTTCTTCAAGTTGTGGATTAACTTATGTATTATTGCTCACTTGTATCAATTGGTTTCTACTATTTTTTGAAAATTTATACTTATTTAAATTGTAACGGAATGTTTAGAAGTCAGTGGATAAAACTACCCCATTTTACGCTTGTAGCATAATTGGATTGTTAATAACTAGTTAGTAATAATGTGAGTTGACCTCATCGAGAACTGGCCGACAACGCATATCGCTCGTATATTTTGTAGTTTTATATGTGAATTATTTGTGTTGTTAATTGTTTGTGTAGTGTATTTTACGTGTACATTTGATAATGACTGATAGATAGTCGAAACGCGTTATGTGAAGAAAAATACAAAAGGACATGAAAACACGGATTGTTCGAAGCATCAACGTAAGGTAATTGATAAATAAACTAATAAATCTATGATTAGGTTAGTGGTTTTTGTTTCGTTCTATTTCATGAAAATATAGCAGATATTACTTTCTTTTTTTTTCTTCTTTTTTTTTTTATAGGTCAATGAAATTAATAGAGTTGTGCACTTCAGTTTCTAATAAAAATTGATTTTGTGGTTGATTTTTTTAGGGAAGATTTAAAAAATTCCTAACTGTCTAATATTACCAATTAATAAACATATGGTCTCACACACGTACCTCAAGTAATATGTTAGTTTCATTAGGTAGGAATAATCTTCTGAAAATGTGTATTTGTTGAGAAAATAGGTCAGATAGATATATCAGTTAAAATACCAGAAAGTGGTAAACACAGATCAAACCGTTAATTTACGTGAGAAACTCTTCATCGACCTCAACATAATTTTGATCACACACGATGATAACAAATTTGATTAAATCATAATATTATCCAATACTAACATCGGATTCATTTTTCAGGTTATTTCCATAAATTTAATTGTTTCCTTGATTGATATGTTTGTGTATAAACTAATTATGTACAGCGATACTAGAGTACAATTATTGCTTAATATCGAACATTTTTATTACGATTTATATTAAACTATTTAAAACGTGTTTATTACGGGAAAAGACTTTCATTTAATGACGATGTAACATTTCTTGGAAAACGTTGTTGGTGCAGGTATGAAATTAATTAAAAGTTTTAATTTTGTGAGTTCTTGGAAGACCACGTGATATTGGGGAATAGTTGTTGATAAGTTTTCTCCATGGAAAATAATTAGTTGCATATGTTCAAATAGACGTTAATGATTTTGTGTTCGATATTTCAAGTTTTATTATATTTTTCACATTAAATAAAGTCTGGACTATGTGTATTTATTCATGGTGGTTCGTCATTACGGTTGAGTTTGGCGCTTATCTGTCTTTGCAAATATTTCGCTATGGTACAGTAATTACCACTTTCACCGGACCCGCAGCGAATGTGTGAACATTCAGACAGATGGTGTAATTTATTGAACGTAATGTTTGACCTATGAGTGACGTATAAAGTACAATATATATTATGTTGTAAACTTTTATAGATCTAATTGGATGACAACCTTAAATCAATTTTGTGATTATTCTAAAAAATCAGCTGGTATTAAATTCTAAAACATGTGGTTTATTGCAATAAATATTGAAATTTTTTAAATTTCCAAGAAACATACAGATGTTTTATAACTTCTTATAAATTTAATGGATTTTAAATTATATTTATTTAGAACTTTTGATTCTAGTAAAGATATATTCATCCGTCTTATTCGCATTGTTGACTTTTAAGTATGTGCAAGCATACAATTGATACTTTCACATTATATTCCATATAGAGCGTTAGGTCGATTTTTATTTCATCCCTCTGTCGTGTGGGAAAGAGGATTCAACATCAAAGCATAATTTAGGCCTTTTAGTAATTTGATGAAATTCCTTGCTTTGATATAAATTTAATTAATATCCGCAATTATTAAATAATGAACCTAACACTGATCAGTGCCTTTAGCTTGTCGATGACCACAGAAAAACGTATTTAACATGTCCTACGGTAAATTCCAGACATATTATCTCCTGTTAACCCATTATGACAAAAAAGTGCATTACAGATGACTTCAAATACTATGACTTTTCTTCTGTTACTACACAGTCTTCAGTCCTTAGAGGATAATATAAAGATCGTAATTTAGTTGTTTGAACAATTTTGTGTCCTAAAGATTAGGTTAAATTTTGAAAAAGAAAAAAAATACATCCGGTCAATCGTTATCTGCTAACCTAACGAGAGTCTCCATCAAATGCAGTTAATCCAACCTTCTGCCCAAGCCTACTCATGTATGTTTTTTTTCTTTGTAGAGACACATATTTTTGATGGCAAAAAATATGTTGTCATAACAGCAGTACATAATATATAGTTGATATTTGGATTATTATAAAGTTCTGAGCTTTGTTTAAAGTTTCAACCTACCATTGATAATTTTGAAATTCTGTAAAACATTGTTGGTTACAGTGTTCCATATTACCACAGTGTATATTTTTGAGTTTATATACTATATATTTTCTTCCAACAAGCAAAAACGCTATAAATATCAAGTACAAAATTTACAGTAAATGCCAGTTTATAAAATATGATAAATGGTAAACTCTTATTAGAATTTGTATTTGAATTGAAAGAGAGAGAGAGATAGAGAGAGAGAGAGAGAGAGAGAGAGAGAGAGAGAGAGAGAGAGAGAGAGAGAGAGAGAGAGAGAGAGAGAGAGAGAGAGAGAGAGAGAGAGAGAGAGAGAGAGAGAGAGAGAGAGAGAGAGAGAGAGAGTGGCAAAGTAGCAAGCAACCTTCCATTATGATTATTTTAAACTATAAGTTACTTGTCTTCCACGTACCGTGTTTTCAATAATAGCGTACAATTAAAACCGATGTTTTAGAAGTAATAAGTAAGTATGTGTATGTCACATCAAGTGCTTGTCGGCAGGTGTATTTAGATTAAAGAATGATATATTTATTGTATTAAAACATCAATAGAAAAAAAGTCTGCTCAACATAATCTATGATTATAAAATAATAGTAAACCTAAAATATAAATACACTAAAGGTGCAAATAAACTTGTTTATCTAATACTAAGTTAATAATTTCAGCTAAACTTCCTCTCTAAGTCAGGTTAAGTAAGAGGTAATGAATTATGCAGTAACTTCCTGATCAAACTTGTCCCATCTAATTATGTTGTGTAATCGGTTTAATTAACTGTAGCTAAATTTAGAATTGAGGGAAGGCTGTAATTGTCTATCAAAGATTTTATTAACATATTAATAAACAATCCATCATTAAAGTTTATGATGTTCAACGATATTATTAGAGAAAGTGAGGTGTTATAATTTGATATAATCTATAACATAAATTAAATTATAATAAATAATAATAATTCTTAACAATAATAAATAATTAGAGTTCACCGTTTCGTTTGGACGATTAAATAAATGTTGTTTATTAAAAAGGTAGGTAATTATTAGACATAAGCTTACAAAACTTAATAACTTTTTTTTACCATTTTCAAAGTAGAACTAGCAAAAATCGCAAAGTGCTATATCAGAGGGAGAGAGAGAGAGAGTGAGAGAGAGAGAGAGAGAGAGAGAGAGAGAGAGAGAGAGAGAGAGAGAGAGAGAGAGAGAGAGAGAGAGAGAGAGAGAGAGAGAGAGAGAGAGAGAGAGAGAGAGAGAGAGAGAGAGAGAGAGAGAGAGAGAGAGAGAGAGAGAGAGAGAGAGAGAGTAAGTGCTGTAAGTGCTGTAAATATGCTGTGTTTGGTCCATAAACTCTTAATCAGATGAGAAAAATGGCATATCAGCCTCTAAGAAATGGACATAGGGAAGAAGCATTTACATAACCAGTCAACTGGTGGATTTGTTGTTGAATTCTAGTGGATTTTATGAAATAGAATTTCAATTGGAATTAGCCACGCATCATGAAACACCTTTAAAATTATATTCATAATATCGACAATAATTTTCACAAAATGAAACATCAATAACTGATTGATCCTTTGTGAAGTTTATCATTATGTTCATGTAATATTGTTTCTGAGATTGAAATATTTAAATTTATCTATACCAACATACACGTTTAAAGGCTAAAGAGCATTTAATGTATAAATACCATATCAGATCAAATGTTTTCATTTAAGTATGAATTTGTTTAAAGAGTAAAAACATCGCAGACATAACAGAAATTAAAATAAAATAAATTGAAAACCTGTCGCATTCAAATAGCGTCTAGATTTAATAAGAACAAGAGTTGGTTAAAAGAGATTCGATTGAAAGATGAAAGAGTTGGATCTAACGAAAAACTGCATAAATAATAATGTTGATCTAGCTAGGATACATCAGTATTGACATAAGTAAGACCCATAAGGGATTTACTCACTAAAATAAGGAATATGAAATAGGCACAGGAAAGGGGGAACGTGGGTGGTAGGAGAGTAGTTTTGGAACCAGGGGAACGATTTATAAGCAAATAATGTTGAATAAAAACTTCGCATACTGGAAAATCTAAATACAAATGATTTCACATACTTACGTTAAATCATCAGAAAAATACACGAATAATAAAACGCAAACTACCATGTGTTAATAACTTCTATGAATAGTTACTCCCATCCTCTCCATCAAACTAAATCAAATATACGAAATAAAAACCAATAATACATCTGTTCAATTTACACAAAAATTGCACACACAAAATTCTATGGCATACAATATGCAATATAAAATTATTGTGCGTGAGATTTCTGATAGCAAATAATATCAATTAAACTGCTTAATTCAGAAGGAACGGAAGTATTAGGATAATGAGAACATTTAGAGATTTAGACATCTTGGAATGATGGTGGAATGTTTTAATATGAGTAACACTTTTTTACTTCCACTGTCATCGGTTTGAGCGTCAGAAAAAAGGATGGAGCAAATCATCGGAGAGTTCACTCCTGATACGGCAGTGAAGAAGATGATAGAAACGAGACACAATTGGAGTGTGGTAGCGACATATGTCGAGGAAGGATGCCTGGAACATAAATGGAAGTATCATAGACAAGAGCAGAACACAAGGTGATACAGGCGGCCAGGCTGAAGTTATGCGAAAGCGGTCCCAGCCTGGATTCCCGCGGTGAAGAGGAGGTTGTTTTAGTCAGCAAAAGTCCGGCACAACCTGGGCGGAGAAAAGGTCAATGGTGGATTTCTCTCTCTCTCTTTCTCTCTATATATATATAAATTAAAAAAACACAAAAAATACATTGATTATTGATCGTACTGTCTTTCCATCTGTGGCAATTTGTCAAGATATACTTACTAATAATTATTGCCCAACATAGTCATAATTGTGAATATGACTGGGATAATTTGCGCAACTGATTTTAACACGAATTTCAAAAATACATGCAACGATTATTATAGAAAATAGTTAATATGCGACTTCGTTGTATTTACCCTAGCCAATTGTACAATGTAGTGTAATCAAATCGGTTAAATTTAAAGCCAAAACTGTAGAAAATTTCAAATCGTTTTGGTATTTAAAAGGATTTTCTCTTCCTCTTCCAAGTTGCTCTGAGCATTCACCAGACTCATCTGATTTTCTTCTTTTTTAAAAATATGTGAAGTGTCCTTTCACATTCTCCACTAACAAATGTATAATCCTAGCGCTAGCTAGAACACTCAATTCCTCCTGTTTTTCAGAGTAAATTAACAATTCACTAACCACCAAAGTAGTTAGGAAAAGGGAGATGTTTAAAAACTAAAACGTTTGATATTACGTTTTTAGTGATTTTATGGGAAATAAAATAGGATATGTAAGAGGAGACATATATGAGTCACGCCATTTACTTTGGATAAGTAATTGCAACAACCATCAAGGAAAGAACCTGCAACAAATGATGTTGTTTACTGTCTACATTAATTGTTATTAGTTGATGTTGTTGTCAATTAGAGGGGTTAAGCATTGATTTTATAACTTAAGTTTTTAAATCTTGAGATATTGTTTATTACTGATTTCTTTATGAAAGTATTTTTCTTGTGCCGTAAGAAATTTAGATTTTCGGAGCATAATGTACACTCATGTAATCATACGTGCCTGATTAATGACTCATAATTATTATATATACCTACCCGATTAATGACTCATAATTATTATATATAATCGTTATTTTAGACGCGAGTTATTTATTATTTTATTACTTTAATTACAAATTTTTAAATATTCGATACGAAACTCAAATCTGAATATTTGTCTTTAAAAAAAGGTATTCAGTAAGAGTTAATAAAATATAATTTTATTTACAGGTTTTTGCATAAATGACAGCAAAGAGTGAAGAATTTTTACAAAACCGCACAACCTTTATTGCCACCTCAGTATCTGTTATTAGAGTAACAATATTAAACTAAAATCTTACTATCTATTCAGTACTAGACACAAGATTCGTTATTCATTCCTAAACATCCTTGAAGAGTGACTCTCTGACATACTGATCAAGTCGAGACCTAAATAGAAATTCAATGAGTTCTTCACAATACTGTCTGCCTGTTACTAGATATATTTACAAATAAGCAGTAAGAGATGTAGGGTGGTAAACTACCAACTGTCATTACCAAGCTCAGATATTGTTCAAAGTAATACTTGTCGGCGGTGATTTCATAAGGTAGTTTTATTACACAATAAAATAGTTTAGAGTTGGATAATCTGTAAGCCTGCCAGAGGATAAAATATATAAATAAATATTATATACTAATTTAAATTGCTGTATGATAAAAGTAAACTTGCAAAATTCAACATGTAAACCAAGCGAACCAATTGAACGCCATATATGTTACAGCGAATATACACCCAAGTAAAAACAATAAACAAATAAGATTTCCATATATTTGGAATTATTTACCTTAATTTTTTATTATAATTATTTGCGTCAGGGATAAGCTTCATAAACAAATTATTATTTTAAATTTGTTGTGTAGTATTAAATTTGTTACAGTCCAATATATATTCCTCTTGGGGCTCCTCTCCCTTCATTTTGCTGGTATTTTCCCATCTCTTAATGACAACAAGAGTTTATTTATAATATCGATATCTGTTTAAATATTTGCTTCAGACTTGAAAATATTCGAGATAGTCAATATAAGTATTATATATATATATATATATATATATATATATATGAGTAAGCTAAATAACTCATTATCAACACAAGAGAAAAGCTATTCTTCATAATACGTTAATACGCAACCTTCACGATCATATCTAAATTGAGTGAGTAAATTAAATAATTGTACTCTTATTATTTTTTTGTAATAATTCGATTCTACAATTTGTTTTACTATACATTTATTATTAGAGATACAATCTGTCTATAAGGACGAACATTTAAATCATTTGTGTTTTTTTAATTGTAATATAATTCTTGCAACAATTTAATTCATTTTTTATTTCCTCACAAATATATTTCAGACAGATAATTACGTAATTGTTAATTAACCAGCCTCAAATTGTTCACGAATATATCGTTTGAAGTCCTTTGTGTACAATAAACACGTTGGCAACTAATGATATCCGTTTGTAACCGGTACACTGGCTCTAATCACAAACGAGTGGTGTAACCTTTTTTTGTATTTTGGTCATATCTCGGGAAATTTATCATTATTATTATTTATTTTTCGATTACTCAAAATTTGCAGTACCTACAATAAATCAAAACCAACGTTTTCGAACTGATTTGTTTATTTCAAAAAATGTTTGCGTGCTCTTTAACATTTAAAATTTGTGATATTCTACTCTGATAAATAAACATAATTACATAGAGTAATTCAATTTAATCACACTAATAGCATATAGAAGTGTTGATGTTTTGTTTTATAATGATTGATAAGAAACTAAAATTTGAAAATTGGTCTTAAGAACGGAAAAAAGGGTTTTATGCATTTATAATAGTACATAATTTATAATAGGAATTGTTCCAGTTACAACATTTATTCACTTATTAGGAACAATATTGTAAAAAAAAAATTGGCCTTATAATCTTCACTGTTTTACATTTTATCAAGTATGGAACTGTCATTAATTATTCTTAACTGCTGATTGCATTTCATGGTAGTTATTTTTGCCAAATTTATGCATTGGATCGATTAAATTTTGTTTACTAACTTTTCTTTTAAGTCTTGACTTATTGACTGATTTGTTTATATAAACTATTTTTCGTGTGCTCTTTAATATTTAAAATATTTGAGCACAAGGTATTCTTATCTAATTACTAGTGATAATCTATTCTAATACATAAATTATAGTTAGATATATTAGTTCAATTTAATATCACTAATTGCAATAAAAGTGCTTGAAATCTTAATTTATTTTTTTAAACCCTTGATATTATGTTTTATAAAGATCGATATGATGTTAAAATTTGAAAATTGGTTTTAAAAAAGGAAAACTAGTTTTTTGCATTAACCATAGTAAAACGTGAAGAAGTTTTATAACGCCACACCACATTCATTTCCACCTCCATAGCCGTCAGTACGGTAACATTAATAAACTATAAATACGTACATTCAGGGCTAGATACATGATACATAATTCATTCCTAAGCATCCTTGAAGGGTGACTGTCTGCCATACTGATTAAGATGTGACGTTAAGGGGAATTCGACGAGTGAAATACAATACCGTCTGGCTGTCACGATATAATTTACATAATAGAATGTATCTAGATAAAAAACAAACTTCAATACTGACCTCAAGTCTTGTTTAACGTAATGCCTGCAGGTGGTATATTATATAACGGTAGGCTTGTCACGTAAATTTGCTTAAATTTAATAATATAGAAGTGTTCTAGAGAATAATTACATCCTGATTTATTTAACTCGACGATAAAAACACTCTCTCAATGCAGTAAAATTATGAAACAAATAGAAACATCTCTTTATTTTATATGCAATTACGTCATTTTTTTTAAATAATTTTTGTTGCAGGTAAAAACCGCGTATTTAGGCTAATATTGTAAATTTTTTGGCTACCAACATCCATACCTACATTGGATCGTTGTCGACTTATCACATTCAGAGTTTTACAAGCTCTGAAGATATCAGTTCATCAGGTGCAAATATTTGCTACAGAAAGAATTCAAACCTGTGTCATACATAGAGTCAATTTCTCGATGTTTCAACCTCTGCTCCGATATTACAATATCTGTCATATATCTTTGTCTACAGTTGTTGACAAAGTGGCATTTTGTTCATTTAAATTAGTTTGCAAAACAACTGATTCCTCAACAGTTTCACTTTGCCCACTACTTTGCCCACTACTTTGCTCACTCCGAATGGCAACCGAACAAAACGAAATTTAGGTTAAGTTTATTTGAATTGATTTATAATATACATGAAATGTCCCTTATGTAGGTTAGATAATTCTTACACGTAAAATAACATAAATAAACAACAAAACGTTTTAAAGTTGAAAAAGGAAGTAATTATTCATAAAGATGATTAACAGTGTATTTTTACGGAGAGTATTTTTCGTTTGCCGAGTTTTGAAGTTGGCAATCCCGTTTCCTCAAAAATACAACTAAGTTATTAATTTGTAATATTCATAAATAACCTCAGTTTTGACGTGGAACTTCTACTTAGTGTTGACGTGTTGTATAGCACTACTGCTATATTTTTTGTAGTTAGTTTTAAAATATGGACAGTTCAGATTTTAAAATAATCTGAAAAATAAGAAAAATGCGGTTATTAAATATCGAATTGTAATTGATTGTTTGTTTGAACAATATTGTATTAAAAATATGTTTTATTAAATTGTGTTACGGCTGCTGTATGTTTTTTATTTGTCACAAAATAACAACTGTAGACAAAGTATAATGTGCAATTCGTGAGCAAAATGTCTTTTTTAAACTCGATAAAATTGACGCACTCGGCAAGCCTTGTGCGTCAACAATTTTCTCTCGTTTAAAAAAGTGCCACTTTGCTCACTAGTTGCACAAATGACTAATAACAATACCTGTGATATTTTTACCGAGTATGTTTCCTCTCATTAAACAATATCCTGTCAACAGACAGATCACCATACGAGTTAACAATTTATGATCTCTGTTCATGGACCAACTCTACTCTTAGCTTTTGATACAGTCTGTGTCTTCCACACCTTGATATATTTTCCCACGCTAAAATCAATCTCCTAAACGTAGACTATTTCAAACGATATTGGATACGGTGTGACGAAAAAAACGTTCTTAATTGTGGAAGTATGTCAAAGTAGAATTACCATGTTTTAGCCTCAGTCATTTTCTTGATCAAAATCTAAAGAAATTTCTATTGACTATTTCAATATTGACTCTCAATAATGGTACATAAAATATTGAGGTTGGACAAACTAAAACATGACCGGACTGAGCTGTTTAAAGAGTTATATGTCCATAGACATGAATAAATCTGAAAAAAAACTAATCACTTTTTTAAGAGATTGAGTTTATTAATGGTAGAATCAAGATATTGAGTAGTTAGAAGCAGTAGTGGAAAAAATGTAAACGACATTATTTTATCTACTGCTGAAAATTTACTGAGGGAATTAATATTACACCACCTATCAACAGGGAAATTATATCATCGCTAACTGTGGATTGAAACTGACAACCTTGTTGTCTAAGCTAATAAATTATCAACAACTCTTGTGGTAGACAATAGTACTTCGTCTAACTTACAGGATCAGCTGTTACGAATTCAACAAACGTAAAACTGTTTTTGTTGTGGTATTGTTGACGTTGAAAGCTGTCACGAGGACCTGTCCAGTGATTTAGACGTTAAATCTTGACATTTTGTCCTAATATTGTTTACCTTGGTAAGATATGACGAGATGTTACTCCTCTCCCTCCCCTTCACTATGAGTTATGTTATGGATCTAAGTCATAGAAGTACGTACAACGTTTAATTGTTTCAGCATTTACAGCCGAGGAAATTCGAATTAAGAAATAGTTTTTCATTTTAAATTATTTTTTTATACGTAGGTATGTATTTATTTGTCTTGGTCTAAAAAGAAAACAGATAAACTTGTTCTGTTCAAATATATTACGTGGGTAAAATACATTACATCATTCGACGTATTTTGCTTTTTTGTTGTATATCTTAATAAACAGAAGAAAAAATGCGAAAGTGTTCATTATAACTGAAATATATGTTGTTTCTTTGTTGTTGTTGTTGGTTTTTTTTTTTTTTTTTTTTTTTTTTTTATTTATTTTATTATTTTTTTATAAAAAAACAAAACTTATTATTCCTCATGTCAGAAGATTAAAATTAGTTCACGGACTGAAAATTAAATCAAACTTTTGACTAATCACCTTTAAACCTTTAAATCACTAAAACTTTGACTAGTTGTTTGTGTTTGGTTGTGTGAGAAATTTAGGACAAAATATGAAAAAATCCATATTTACTATGCGCTTCAATTCTTTTAATATTTCCCGATCGTTCACATATTTATCTAGCTTTGTATCTTAGGTATTTTTTTCATTCATGACCATAAACATTGCTTTTAGTTTAGGAGTATATGAGTATATTTCACTTATTTCTTAAACAAAACTTTGCCATTTTTGTTATTTCTTCTTAGTTTTAAATGTCTACAATCTTTGACAGTAAGAACATGTTGTGATAAAACTTTTCTATGTAAATATTTCAACTCATAATTGTCTCTGTTAATTAACAGCGTTTTTGCAGGTGTAATACCTGTTAATATTTATAGAGGGGCTCCACTCGTATCTTTAATGTTGGGACCTCTTCGTTAAGTTAATTTTTAATTGTTATTATTTTTGTTGGATAATTGCATCAGTGGCAAAAATAAGTAAATAAAATTAAATATTATATATATATATATATATATATATATATATATATATATATATATATATATATAACGTAATTAAACACGAACTTTATTAGTATCAAAAGGTTGAATTAAAATATATACCTTTTACACATTGTTTAATAAATATTAATTATACAAAGAGAATAATAATTTAGACATCAACGCCTAAATAGGAAAGAAATTAATAAAAAAAAATGACATTATTCATTACTCAGAGCTACAATTAGGTTATCACCATTGAAATTAAATGAGATTTATTTTAATTTCTTCATAAATGTACATTCACAATACACAGAAAACGCACATTCATTAATTTTCATAAGTCGCAATATTCCTATTACAACAAAAAATACTATAATAATTTCATGGAGATTAGATTAAAATGTTTTCGTGAAATTAAAGTAAATCTAACTTATTCGTGATTTAAGAATAAATAGCTTTAAATCAAGTTTAAATACATCTTTGATTCAACAGTGTCATGAACAAATCAACTAATAACTCCAGTGTTATAATCAACTAACAAATAGGAATCAAACATTCAATGCCTTCTTTTATCAGTTTTTAAATTTACCACTTTTCTATTTCTCTTAAAAAATATAATTCCTAGAAAGGTTGTCCATAGTTTAATCTGGTAGACTACAGGGAAGTTTAGAAGGGAAAAACTTTTGTTACGTTATTTTTCTTATTTTCCATTACTGCAAATGGGAAAGATAGTCAGATATGTCATATTCAGCTGTATGTTTATTAACAGGTAAATCATTTGTTATTTGTAAACATTGGTGTACTCTAAAACGAAAAGCTTGCTTTTATACTCAGGTTTATGCATTATACATTCGACTAAAACAAAGGAAGCCCTTGCAACAATAGGGAATGTGGAAACATAAATCTTCACTTTCTTTTGTAAACTGAGAAGGTTTGTGATTTTACTTGTTTATATTAAGGAGATTGTACTTTTTTATAAATGGAAAAACGTAAATTGGATAGAACGATGTCAAAATACTTAAGAATTTTGTTTTTAAATTTCGACAAAAAAAAAAAAAAACTCACCACTAACAAAACGTATTAGTTTATATCATCTGCAAAGTTTTTCGACAATGAAATTTTCTAAACAAATAAACAAATAGATTGAAATAAATTTTATTCATATTTTGTTAAATCGCGTATATTAATTATCAAGCAAAAATTCAATTCAAATGAAAAACATAAAATCGAATTAAAACAAAACTTGGAAGCAATAAATTGAAGTTCAATGGCATCGATTGTTGCATATTATACCTTTATTTGAATTTAATTGACCTTGTGGTTAAACAATTTTGTCTTTGTTTTAAACTTAATATTTTGTCAAAACTCTTATCGGATATCTCGGTCAATTTTGATGTATTTAAATTTGTATGTTTAATCACACTAAACTTTCAATTTGTACCCAATAGGCCTAACTCAAAAAATATAGCGAGGACTCAAATTCGGTTTAAGATGTAGTAACCAATAAGTTATAATATTTTGGTTTCATAAATATCTGTTGTGACTTTACCTAATACAATTATTGTGAACGGAAACACGTTTCAGATATTAGACACAACATCTTCAGGTGAAAACGTTGCTTGCGTAATATCAACAAAATTTTAAATAATTGTTAAAAACAGGAAAACACGAACACATATTGTAGCCGAGTGCCTATTTTAGGACTGTATAGAGCAACAACAGGTATTTAATAATTTATTGAATAAAATCAGTTATCTGAAGAGCTTTACACAATGCAAATTTTGATAAAGTGTAACTACAATATGTTTAAAATATGTAAGTGAATTATAATTTTGTATTTTTACCCTATAGCAACCTATAACATTTAATCTACGATTTAGGAACTTTATTCGAACAGTATGGAAAAGTTAGTTTTCGCTCTTAATTTTTCTTTTCTCATATAAAAATGAATAGAAAATTATTGATAAACAAAAAATTGCTAACTTCGATTTTATGACATTTTCGTGTTTTTTTACGCAAAGTCACTATTCACTACAGTTTTACAATTTTTTCATTGGCTTTTCGTCTTTCGTTGGCAGGATAGGAATGCCTTAACGTTCTTGACTTTGTTAATAAAGTAATTCCATCACGAGATCTAGGCAGATTTACATGAGCCTCTGTTATTTAAAACGTTTTATGATATTATTATTGATTCTATATTTTCTTTTCGTTGTTATAAAACCACAGAATGTGAAAAGCGTCCACTC
Organism: Aphrophora alni; assembly: GCA_963513935.1. Taxonomy (NCBI): domain Eukaryota; kingdom Metazoa; phylum Arthropoda; class Insecta; order Hemiptera; family Aphrophoridae; genus Aphrophora; species Aphrophora alni. Next base: position 19,322 of record CAUPSG010000018.1, read on the forward strand.
GTTTCGCCATTGTCAACGACTGGATTATTAACTCCATTTGTATAACTAATTTGAAGCTCATTGTCAAGCTGTTACGATTATGGTTAGACACTAAAATTTATAGTTTAAAATCGTAGAGAATTCAAAATCAATAATTGAAAGATTGCAATCATAGACCCTAAGGTGGGACGTTGAAAATTTAAATATTCTAATGATAATCAAGAAACACTACTTTTTAAATAGGGGAACTACTTTATTTAATATTTCTTTCATTTTTTGAATCTCAAAGTGTTTATATGTGAGCACACAAAAGTTAAAAACACTTTATTTTACGAATCTATTGTAATTTATAATCCCTCCACTCTCTCACGGTTAACTTTATCAAATCATCTACACTTGCCCCACCCACATTTTCAAGGCACCCTCCTCATTCTACTTTCCTGTAGTCATCTATCCATAGTACATATCCCGATCATCATCTTATCTTCCTTTTCTTATTGCATAACACCGTGTTCGGTACTTTATTTGAAATATTAAGTAACCTTTTATTTTAACTTTAAACATAAAATAAATACTACAATTTATATCTACCATGATTCAAAATAAGTTAAAGAAAATCCTAGTTAACAAATTAAATCCGTATTAAAATAGAGTGATGCCAAAATAATAGAAGTTTGGAAACGACTTTCGAATCACCTTATTTTCTCCTAATATATAGTGCCCAATAACGTTTTTACAACCGCTTCTAAAAACTGTAAGCTGCACTACGACCACAAACTTAGCTTTATCATTAGAGCATCTGAGCTTTATTATTTGCTTACATTAAAGAACTCCAAACGCTCACTATTTATTTGGTCGTAAACTGATTTTAATATTTGTAATTTCCATTTTTAAGAGAAATAAAAGTTTCAAGTAATAAGGTGTATTCATTTTGTTTAATGAAAATAAATATTTCCCCATAGCAATAAGTATGTATGATTCGTTTTAAAGTATAATAGATTTTTTTTCTATTAGTAAACTTGTTATGTAAATTAATAACAAAATTTAATTCAAAGGACAGTAAAATAAAACAAAGATTGTGGCAAATTAAATTATATTATTAAAACACCTTCTATTTCCACAGTAGCATAATGTTTTTTTTTATTTTCAAAAAATAAAATTAACAGTTTCTACACTAAGTCAGTTATAACGTTCTTATCTGCAGCTTTTTTAACACATATTGCGCACGTATTAATGCTTATTTGTATTAATATTGACTGTACCTGGAATCACTCTTAAACTATTCGACAGAACATATTGAACTATTTTTTTTTAATGTCAAACGGTCTCTAACAATTTTCTTTCGTAAATAGCTAGTTTAATGAAAACATTCTCATAAACACATATGGGTCATTGATGATAGGGCATTGTCCAAAGAGAATGTGAAAGTATGAATTGACAATCTCCCCATGTATGTGAATTGATTTGTCTCTGTCTCTCCACCATCTCATACCATCTGCTAGAGTATTTAGATGGAACCACAAGTTTTGAGATGCGAATAATCGGCTGAGGATTTACGGGAGCGCTTCCTCTGGTCAGTTGATCAGTTGTCCATTTAATCCTTATCAAGTCATATCTTCCTCTGAGATGACATGAAGACTTATCGACAGTATCAATTAACATATATACAGTATAAAGCTAGTCAAAGTACCTGTGTAACAAGTCGTAAGTTAAACAAAACTACATGTAGAACGTAATTTTGTTACTAAAAATGGATTATTTGGCTTAATCTAATTCTACTAAAAACATTTTAAAAATTGTAGCATTCAAAAACACATTCGTAAATATACATTCAACTTGCTTAGCCTTGACAGATGCTGGCACCTGGCGGCCCTCTCCAAAACCAAGCATCGCCTGACACCTGAATACAAAGTACAATTCGCCGGTCAAGCTAGCTTCCCTACTACCCGTCCACAGTCTAGATGTGATAACAACATGGTCTACATTCTGCATTACTCCGTTAACAAAAGTTCTTTTTTTCTCAAATTTTACAAGTCTTATACTACATCATGCTAATTTACAGTTTGTGCGCCTTAGTTTAAACAATCTCGTTCTAAAATGTAAAATAAATCATCATTTTTCTCGGTACAAGCTCACGTGAACTGCGACAGGATTAACCAGGTACTTCAACCTTACAGATTTTGTCATATTATAAATTTTGTTAATTTTTTTTAAATAATTTGTTAAATATCATGTATTCTTTAGAATATGTATTTCATGTTTTATTTAATATTCTATTTTCTTTTGAAACTAAATTATTATAAAAAAATTTTCTTTTCTTAAAACATCATTTACAAAACCTTGTAAAGGCACATTTTAAGTTTTGAACAATTTTGTGAAATAAGTGCAAACTAATGTTGAACATTGAATGATCAGCATATCTTATTGAACATGTCAAATATAAAACAATTAGAGAAATTTCTTCTAAATCAGAAAATTTCGTTTTATAGACTTTTGAAGAATCTTACAAGTCTTATACAAGCTTTCTTTTAAACAAAACTATATATATATAAATAAATTTATAATCATCTAAGAAGCTTTTAATTACAATCTTAACGAATTTCTGTGATGCAATTAATTTACTTTAATTTTGACAAATAACCAGATATTTTCTTCAATAAAGAACATTAATGCTACAACATGTCTGATTTTGCACAGACGTTTAAAAAAAAACGTGTTTTTTTGTTTGCCATAGCTAATATGCTGGTAGAAGAAATAGGAGAAATAGAGAAATTCTTGTCTCACATTGCGCAAACCAGCGAAACATCCTAACAAGTTTCGTCCTGTTGGCAAAACACGTTTTTTGTATAACATAACTTCAGATTTTCAAGTGCATAAAAGTGATGTCCCTTTTTACAGCTGACTTTACAGAACTTTAACTAACTCATATTGTATATGTGCCTAAATTTACTTCCGCAAATATGTGTTCCTTAAAACTATTTTCTAGATGTAGACTTGTGTAATTATTTATAAATTATATAACAATTTCTTGGGTGGAGCCTGCATGCAATTTTCGGTCCTGACAACCTCCAAGAGGTTAGTTTCTAAATTAAAATAATTGACGTCAATTAACAAAATTTTCAAACTTCTAAATTCTTTTCTTTTTTTAAATATATAAATTTATTGGCCAATATAGTTTTTAAGAAATTTTCAAACCAATTATATTATGTAACTTTAGTTTAGTGATAAACATCTTAACTATAGATATGATCTTTTTTGAACTTAAAATATCAAGCTCGTTTATATTTTGTTAAATTCTGTAACTGTTTAAAAAAGAAACTATCATCTTATAAACTAAAAAGGGGGGGATAAGTTTTTTGAATCTTTTGATTAATTTTTTTTTTTAAATTATTATACTTTTACATTAAGGGCGTATAATTTTTTTTTTTTGATTAATTATAATTCTGTGAATTATTAAGCTGTGCTCATTGTTTTTTTTTATTGTTAAATTTTTGTAACTATAAATATATATATATATTAAAAGGGGGGATAAATTTTTAGAATCTATTGATTAATTTTTTTTTTATCTAAATTATTATATGTTACAATTAAGGGCTTATAACTTTTACAATTTATGATCTTGTTAATCATAAGTTTTTTTTTACTGATGATTTGTGTCAGGATGTCTTTTGTTGTAAATGACAAAGTCTGAACCGTCGAAATTTCTTTCTGTTTTCAATAAACTTGAGCCTTGTTAATTATTAAACTTGTCTTTGTCTTTTTTTTATCTTTCTTTTCAAACATTGTTACCATTTTGGTTCCGCCTTTATTAAATTTAAGTCCCCTGGTAACAAAATAATGCAAGTAAACTTATAAAAGAAATATTGATTTTACTATACATGATAATATTTTTGTATATATAAAGCAAACCAAAGACGTTAAAACATGGCTTAGATATTGTCTGAACTAATTATGTATACAAAATGTCACCATTAAGTAGATACTACAACAAGTTTAATTGAACTGTCAAACAACTTTACTATTCAAGTAGTTGTACACAACTTGGCTAATTAGTTGTGCTGGAGTTATCGACACCTTATATAATCTAGAATTATAAACAAAAAGTTATGGTAAGATTGAAACGAAACATATGGGATATTTTTTAATTGTACGTACATGTTCCGTAAATGTTCAGTTATTATTGATTTATGTGACCAAATGGGAAAGGGAATAAGTACTTTTATTGATATAGAAGCATTTAGGCATAATAATGTTGAGAGTGATGATGAATAGGTAGAGTAAGTTATATTGAAATCAATTAAACTATTGCAAAATAAATAAATTTAATTTTAATTCCTTACATAGTTCCTGTTAAACATACATTCTATTTATTTGGCTATTTGAAATATTAAACCGTTATTTAATTTTTGTTTTGTTGTGGAAAGGTATAAAGAAAATTACAAAAAAGTTTTAATTCCATCCAATTTGACCACACTTTCTTTCGTTAATACATTTTGCTCCTAATAAAGTCTGTCTGTTTTATTAGTCTCATTTCTTCCTTCTCCTGACATTCTAGTGATTTATTTAACAGGACATCAGTTTCTAACATATCTTACTGCCTCTATCTTAGCAACTACTTTATTAGAACACTAAGGTACTTATGTCATAAAGTAAATGATAGTACAAGTTAACCACTAAAATTCTTTAATATTGTCAACAATATTATTGAATTATATCTTTAAATGAATAAAATAATGAATGATTATTCTGTTTTTAGTTTTTGTACCTGTTGTTGTGGTGAGGATGTTCGTAAATTATTATATTGGAACTCATAAACAAAGTTTTTCAAAAAATCAGGTTAAATCGTTGTGTTAGTTAAATAAAAACAGAATATTAGTAATTAGTGACTCCTAATAGATACATCTTCATAAGTATACAATATTTTACATCTTGACTTACAAGACAAAATTATTAATATTATTGAAAAACCAGAAGACTTTACTTTCCTTCTTTCTCATTTAGTATTTTTCAACCTAATATATCGCCATATTTTGGAACAATTTTTGGTAACTATTCTAAAAATATAATCAAATATTAATGCCACTGTAAAGTGCGTTCTCCAATTATTTCATCTATTTGACCACAGTCATTTCTAAAATACTTCTTGATTCAGTTGACCTTAATACAAATTATTTACTAAATTCTCCTCTAATATTAATTTATATTCAACTTTTCACTTCGGTTGAAGAACATATAAGCTACATATTTCACTAAGTATGTATCAGTATCATTTGGTTGGATTTTGAGATGTTTTAACTTTTATAAAAGGACCCATAGTTCAAGTTTATATTTTGATTGACAAAAATTGAGCTTGAAATTTTTGACAGAAGTCGATGCATATTTATTGTTAAGATGAATTTGTTTGTGTGTACTAGTGTATAGAAATCAATAATTAGAAATATTTTGGTTTTAAACTTAAACGACGTATCGATTGAATTATTAAAATGTTTTATTTGACGCTTGGAACATGTGTTAATACGAACCGTTACACGAGGTTTTGAGGTTATCAACTCTAGTTATCTTTTCCGTTCATGCATTGTGACTTCAGTTAAATATTACACTCCAAACGAAGATTATTTATAGTTTTACACACAAATCCCGTGAAGCGTCTGAATGATACTTGTCAATATATATATATATATATATATATATATATATATATATAATTAATGTATTTGTGTCGACAATTCAATCGAACAACATACAACATTACCATTTTCTTCCTTCCATTTTTCAGTTTCGTGTAATCAGAAGATGTAACAAGTGTTTTATCTAATTCGTAATGAGAAAATGAAAGTTCAATCAACATAGGCTCTGTTACTGATAAATTAAACGGTAAACTAAAATAACACAAAGAGATTTCAGGTTGCAATATGTACAGTATGTAGACATCAATGTCAGTTTATCAAATCTGCAGGTTCTATTAGTATGAACGCGGATTTATTAAAGACATTGGAATATCGCCACAAACGCTAACATCTCGTAATGAAGAAAAAATATAAACCGTGTAGCCATTTATTTTATAATGTGTCCATTTTAAGTATGATCTATAATTCCACCTTAAAAACAATAAATTCCCCAAAAGCAAAATATACTTACCACCATCTCATCGTTAAAAGTATTTTAAAAAGGTAGTATTTAAAAAGTACTTAAACCCCATCTATGTTGTCTCAAAATTTGTTGTAACGATATCAAATACATTTTTGGTAAAATGTGACCCTTTATAATTTTATTTTAGACTCTGTTTTATCCATTCGATTAGTAGTTTAATTCTGAACCATAATCTCTATAACTTTGATACATCTTGAAACAGACCCACGCGTCAATGACTCTTATCACTATATCAGTATCTTTAGACCGACACACAATCATTGCAAAACAGAGATTAATCTTTTCATTTGGTAGCTGAATGTTTAAAAATCCATCTAATAAATATTGCAAAGAAGCAAACCCAGAAGAATCTCTTATTATAGACATGTTTTGTTCTGCATATTTGTTTCCTACTTCATATCTTTATTTTAAGATTGAATGAAAATACAGGTATATTCAATTTAAAAATAAAATTGTAATGTAAAACCTTGGAATATAAGAGATGTTGAAGCAATATTTTGCACACAATGAGAACAAGAAATAATACAAAATAATTCTTGCATTGGCAATTCAACCAAAATATATTGAACAACACTACAACAGTGTTTCCTATTAAACCGAGTTATAGTCCATCACTTATCCACGTTTCACAAAATGTGGATATGCAAACCATTTTAATATATTGGAAAATAGGCACGTCCAATGGAGACGGGAACAGTTGATTACGTAATATATAAAACGTATCAAGAGTCTAATACGTAAAAAGGATAACATTATCTTAGGAAACATTAGCCACACGGTACATTGAGTTATACATACATCTGTTAATTCAAAAAAGTATTAATTTTGAAACTTAGTTATGCCTGAACTATAACCATTATTTTATCAGAACACATTGAAGTGTGTCCACACATAATTACTACATTTAATGATGTAACCTTCTGGTAAACACTGAAGTCTCACCGATGATAGTGTTACGGACAGAGATAATATCAAAACATGAGTGCTCATTCTCCCACACCTTTGGAAACTCTGATGCATCCAACAGTCCTTAAGATGAAAATTCTTTTTAAGGTAGTTTTAATTAATGCAAGGCAAAGCAACATATTAATCTTTGATTTGCCACTTGGATACATCTCAATTTTGTGGTCTGTGAATTGATTTGTCTCTGATCCTACACCAACTTCACCATCTGCGATAGTGTTTAGAATAATAATTTAATTCTTACATGTTATTTCACAGAACTTTATGAGTTATCAATAATCCTTTCAGGGCCTACTGACGGTATTGGAGCACCTCCTCAAACCCAGTTGTCTCTTTCAAGCTAAGCAACACATATCCTATGAACTAAAACATTAAGTTTCACTTTCTACGATGAAGATGTTGTTACTACAAACAGAATATTTAAACCAATTTAACTTTACTAAAAACAGGTTGCAAAAAAATAATAAAAAATTTAAAGTAGGCCCTATCAATTAGATCATTTTATAAAAGAAATATTGATTTTTCACTACAATATAATAATTATTGTAAGAATATATATAAAGCAATAGAATGACATTAAAATGTACCGTGAGCTTGACTCAGATATTCCCGAACTTTCCGACGCTAATTAGGTACATAGATTGGCAGCATGGAGCAGCTACAACACATTTTAATGGAGCTGTCAAACAACTTTACTGTTTAAGTGGTTGTACAAAACTTAGCTAATTAGTTGTACTGGAGTTATCGACACGTTAATATTCCAAATTAGATGAAGTAAAAGCCAAGATTGTGTAGTAAAAAACATAAGAGATATTTTGTAATTTTAAGTACATTTATTTCATAAATATTCGGTTAGTGTTTGATATTTAATTGACCAAATGTGGAAAACATATTTCCTTTACGTAGAAGTGTTTCGGCGTTTTTTTATTTATGTAAATTTTAGAGGAGTGAAAATAACACTATTACTGTGGCATATTAATAATGCACAGTTTTCCATCATTTCTTTGAGTTGATGGTAGGAAATAAGTTTATAACAAATGGTGATAATGAACTTAAAAACAAGGTTTCACAATTAAATTTTATTTTATTTCCTTTACTAGATAAGCTATTTATTACGTAACACTAATCAAGACAGTTGGACAAGAATATGATTTACTTACATTTTGAAATCTACAAAACTCGCATATAATGTTTATTTACATTAGGTTTACAATCACATGAGGTTGATCACTGTCTTTGTGTCCGTGTAGTAATAAAGAAACTCTATTTTATTAACTACAAATTCTAATATTTCATACCTATGAAATTATATGCCATGGTAAGAATGAAAGAACAAAAATTAACAACGAATTTAAGATAGTGTCGATGGGCATAAATAGAAATTTCTGAATCCATGGATCCATACAAAGGATAGATTAGGAAGGAAGTCTCGAGAAAAAAAATTTACTTGACTTTGAGGAGAGCCGGATGAGTTTCAAGTCAATTTCGCTGCCGAGAGATAAAGGTGTCGATCGATTTTTGTGAGGCCAATGCACAGCGTGTGTTTTACCAGAACTGCGTCAGCTTTTACAAGTGTAATAATGTTAATGCTTATCGAAGCAAAGTATTGTGTTTACCCATAAATATATCAGATAAAGACTACAAGTAAGAATATTTCTCATAACATAGCATTTCCCATAATCACTTACCAGGTGAATAATGTCCAACATTGCGTAAAGATGAAAACAGAACTGAGTTTCTAGTTTATCTTATAACAAATATATCTGAAGTTATCTTATAATATAGCAATGTTTACAAAATGGTCATTTCTGTAAACCTGACTACAAATTATACAAAATAATTGTTCCTAAATTATTAATTTTGGAGTGGGGTACTTATTTCCCTTTGTTCTTTCCGTCTACTATTTTATATTGGTTACAAATTTTTTTGATATCGTCTTATATAATATACAAAACAAGAATAGTGTTAAAGCCTTTTAAAACTTTTCTCTTAGAATTATGGTGTTAACAAATTTAAAGTTTGTTTGATAAAACAGGACAAGCTTAGCTGATTTAAAAAGTTACTAAAAGCTCACCATTTTATCTAATGAATTGACATAAGATAAGATTAAATTTGTTTTCTTCAATATAGATAGGATTTTTATTGGTAATAACATTGCGAAATTATTTTATCCAAGTATTTAAATATATTTAGTGAATATATATCAATATTCACATTTTGGACAGATTTGGATAATTTGGACAGATTTGATTATATTATATTCTTATAAAACCAAATTGATTTTATATTTTTCGCTTTTGAATTGCTGAATGTATATATCTAGATAAATACCTTATATTAGTAGTCAGAGCAATTCTTGTTATTGTATATCACTACAGCTGTTTCGCCGATCACAGTCGGCTTCGTCAGGTGCAGGACACTTAAATAAAACACATAAACACGACACTGAACATATACGACACTCCGAATATTTTAAAACAATGTTTTTAGGGTCGTATATGTTCAGTGTCGTGTTTATGTGTTTTATTTAAGTGTCCTGCACCTGACGAAGCCGACTGTGATCGGCGAAACAGCTGTAGTGATATACAATAACAAGAATTGCTCTGACTACTAATATAAGGTATTTATCTAGATAGATTTGATTAATTCCCATAATACTCAACATATTAAAAAAGTGTATAATATTGATTTCACATATAGCATAGTTTAGATTTAGTTTTTGAGACTTTTTATAATATTTACTATAAACGTTAGATTTAAAGTTGAATTTCTTAAATGCATTAAAGATGAACGTTTTCGATTCTTGTTAACAAAATAAGATAAACTATAAAACTGGAATATACCAATATGTTAAATTCTGAGAAATAATATTGTACACTAACTATTAACAATTTAATGAAGTGAAATACATCTTTTCTCGAAAGTCAGATATTTCTATATAATACACCTAAAATCGGTAAGTTCGTCTTGCTCTGCACATTTAAGTTATTAATTTTCTACTATCCTGAATACGTAACGTGTACGAAAATAACGGTTACATAATAGTCTAAACTTAAACTGTATATTATTGCTGTCACATATTGTAATGTTGACTAATTTAACATTTCACATTTAACAATGTAAGTTACATTGAGTTATCTTGAAAGTAATTAATTTAAAAAAAAAACAAATAAATGTTATTTTATGTTTTATGTATATTGAAGACTTCTTGTTAAACACAAATTCAGTTTATTTGGTAAGTTGAAATATTAAACCATTATTTAACTTTTGTTTTAGTGTTGGAAAAGAATTCTGAAAAGAAAATTGTAATTAATTCCAAAAGGCTTTTCATTCCATTCCTTTTGACCGCAAATTCTTTTGTTCGTTTACAGTCGTCCCTATTAAAGTCTGCGTATTTTATTGGTCACATTTCTCAAATCTCTCGAACCTTTACTGAATTATTTAACAGAACTTTAATTAACAAGATCTCTTAAATAAAAATATTCAATAATGACTTTTGCGTTTAAGTTTTTTATGTTAGTTATTATAAATAGGATATAAATATTAATTATTACTTTGAATTACACAAGAATGCTCAATAAAACTAAATAATTTATAAAATTATTCAGAATTCAAACATTACTTTATATGCGACAAGGCACATTGGTTGAATATCGTATGCTTACACAATAATTAATGAGACATAACATTGTGTCAACATAACATAAACATAACAAAACAATTTATTTTATACAAGAAGACGTTTCAAAGACTAAGTAATCATCTTCAGTTTACATGTAAACCTTGTTTGTTCAACAGACCTTAAAAGGGTTAGCTTTTGTATTTCATGATTGAATTTTTCACAAGTGTGCTTCTGAATTAATTAGGAATTAATTTGTTTTATTTAGTTACACATCATCTTCCTCTTTCTTACCTCTTATCCTCAACGGTTTTTCTCTTTAACGCACTTTTGACCACTTTTATGCTCTTTTTACGTTTATATCATCTCTCCGACTCATTCTCTCAATTAATTTCGCTGATGGTTCTAATTCAGGTCAATATAAGATCATTATACAATCATTCTCTCTCTCACCCGCCATGTCCCTTTCTCTCTCTTTCTTACCCTCCCTCCCTAACTGTATATTTATCTCTTTATCTCTCTTAAGCGTTCTTATTTTAATACGATCTTTCTTTGTCTATCTTTCACTTTTTGGCCTTGCCTGACAAGTGTTGTCATTTTTTTCGATAACTACATTTGGAGTACCCGCCATAAAAAAAAAAAAAAAACCTAAAACATTGGCGGTGTGGTGTTATTTAAAAATCGGCACTACCGAATGTAAAATATCAGTTTTGAAGTACCCTGAGTCGAGAAAAGTAATTTTGTCTGTGCAAACCATTTCTCCCGGTACTCTAAAAATTGATAAAATTAGTCATGTTGTCGTATGTGGCCTAATTGTTTTTTTTGCATTAACTTGAAATTTGAAAGTAGGTGTCTTAAGACCAAATCGTGTTCGTTATTATCTGCTCCATAAAATGTCTTTTCATAAACTAAGAGTTAAAAAGAGGGCATGAACAATTGGCGCCATCATTAAAGTTTGATATTACAAATTGTAAAATACATTTCTAAATTTTATTTTTTGACAGTAACTTCTCTATTTGTAATCTTTGAGATTTATGGGTCGTACGATTTACATGGAAAATTGAAGTCTACAATTTTTTATCGAATGAGGTGTATTATAAATTGAATAACACACAAAATATGAACAAAAAATATTAAAGTGATCGCCATTTGAAGAAATTTAATGGCATTTCCTGAATAGAGATATATACAACCCCACTATAGTCACCTACACCAAATTGTATGTTCCTATCTTATTTTGGTGGCTGCTATCGTGCTTGCGTAAGGCGACAACGACGACGCCAACGGACATGTCGAAAATCATTTCTACGGTTTCCTGAAGACTTGAAACATGAAGATGAGTAATAAATGGAAGTACAATTTTTACGTTTACCAAACTTGCCCTACACTGGCAAATAATATACTGGGTAAGTAATATCCTAAAACCCAACTATTCTAACATAAACGATGAATCTTTTTTTCAAAACAAGAAAGTTTGATCAATTAAACGGAAATATACAAATTCCAACAACAACAAATGTATTTTGTACAAGATGACGTTTCAATAACTAAGTAATCATCTTCAGTTTACATGTAAACCTAGTTAGTCCAACATACCTTAAAATGGTTATTCTAATGTTTCTGTATTTGATGATTGAACAACCCACAAGTGTTGCTTATTTTAAGGAAATTATTTGTTTCATTTTGTTATACATCTTCTACTTCTCTCTTAAAATCTCACCTCAACAGTTTATCATTTTAACTCACTTTTACTCCTACTGACCACTTTTACGCACTTTTTACGCCCATACCCCCTCTCTCTGTCTCCCTCTCTCAACTCATGATAATTCTTATAAAGCCCAAATATAAAATCAGAGACAGAGAGAGGGAGATAGAGAGATAGATAGATAGAGCCTCTAAGATAGAGATGTGTAACAACTTACAGCCGATCAGGTAGACTAACTCCCTGCCTTGTAAGTATTGCGGTAACATACTGCACAAACTGCAGGGGCATTTGATAAAATAAAAAAAGTCCTTTTCTTGGCGCTCCAAACCCTGCGTACTTCTTCAGCGAATCTTTACAACTAGAGATTGAATCTAGCCATTTTTTGTTTTTGGAATATAGAACAACCAATGTAACTTCTTGAGCGTTAGTACTTTGAATTTTTTTTTTGTAAGTAATTGTGACTGCGTGATACTTTCGATCACATATTGTGTGTATTAAGTGATAAGTGCTTTATTTAAATGCGAGATACGTAGAAATCCAGGTATGAACAAATTTATTTACTCCCCGAGTTTAAAACATGTAATCTAATATTTCCAAACGTCAAATTATTCATGTCATTAAAAACTTCTTTTTTTTTAATGCTAAAACACATATTGTAGTTATTTCATTATAGAAGTAAAATATTCTTTTTTTTAAATATGTGCTGTCTTTATGTGCTCCAGTATGCCTCCAAAATGTCGTAGACTGGCAAAAATGATGTTATTAACGGTGGCTACAACCCAGATGTCAGATTTACTGTGGACAACAATTAATCATTCCATCTTGAACAATACAGTTCTAGATCCATATCATCGGTTTTAATTAGCTATACAAATCAAATTAAACATAATGTATAGCCGTCATGTCAACAATTATTGATTACTAAACACTGTTTGGTTTATTTCTATTGTAGGGAACAGAAGTCCATGCATGATTTTTCGTAATTAACTACTTGTCTAACAAATAATGTGCCGTTATTGAGATTTTCCTAATGGAAAGTCCAATATCCCAACACCAACCTTACACTTATTATAAAGGTAACAGTACTTTAGCAAATGTTAGACATAGTAGGTTTACCTAATAATAGGTTAATAAATTTTTGTTAAGATTCAAACAATGAATAATACCAAATAGTTACCAAAAAAATATATCAATCTGCTTTCAGGAATGAAACTCTCTGTCTTTACCGCTAATGCAGAAAACATAGTGTGATATCTGTTTGTCTAAAACGAGAAAATGAGCATCAGCTGTTTGATAGAAAAGTAAAATAAAGAAACAATCTACCAGGAGAGATATTTGATGGCCTGTTTGCGGTTTGCCTGGAAACTTTATAAATTGTTTGGAAATACAACTAATATAATAATTCTTTTTCTTTTAAAATTTAGATTCAAAACTATTTACTAAAAAATGAATTGGCTAAGAGGATTGTACAATTGAAAACTAAAATTGATTATAATGATTTTATTTGTGGTTAAAATTAGTTCTGTTTGCATCATCCGGCTCAACACTCACTTAATACAAAATTCATTCACTTATTTCATAAACTAAAAACATAATATATTAATAATTCAATAGTCCACCTTGAAGATTGTAAATCAAATTTACAGTTTAATAATAATTAAAGGAAATTTATTAAACAATGTTTTATTTATAAAATAAAAGTTAATTTTTATCCTTCTGCTCTTCTTGCCTTATGTTGTTTTCATATATTATGCTATAAATCTCTTTTTATTTACTATTATTCTGATGATACCTAATTTCGAAACATGTAGCTAAATACAGTTATATTGCTAAAACTACTTTTTTATTAATTTCTTTCCATTATAATTATATTTTCTTGAATTAATAAATCCGTAATTAGTTTCGTTTACAATTTTTGGCGTCAAGTTGTAAATACAATTACCACAAATATAATTAAACTCCAAGATGCTTCCATGTATCACAAATACATTCATGTATGATGACAATGAGTGTAAAACAGTACTTAACATATATTATTCACTGCTAATTAACATATTCAATACATCAGAATAGGTATTGATAATTATACGGCAACAAGATAAACATGTCCCTTGATATGTTTTACTATTTGTTAAATAATTTTGTGAGTTACGGTATTTCATCTTAAAAATATTTTCAGTTTTACCCAACTGAAATAAACGGTTTATTATATAGCACTGACTTTCTGACATATACAACATCTACTCTAATAATTGAATTAATATTCGTCCACATTTCCACAAACTAGAGGCAATAAATAGTTAGGCGTCACCATGGCATTTGTCCAGCCCCATAATACAGCCATATATAAGTAGATCCTCCAAATGTGACTTAGACCTTTTTGTTAAATGTTTAATTGTATCAAAAGGACTTACTCAGTAAGGTAACTTTATTGAAAACCTTTTTACATAGAATTTTTGAATTCTGAAAATAATTGTGTAGGGCACTACTTCATTGACGTTTAATAGACACAACAAGGCCCGTAGATGTATATATATATATATATATTAAAAACTCTTCAAGCGTTATACTCGTTATATGAACTAATCCAATATTATCTGTTTGAAGTTATTTGATAATGATGGAAGTTCAATTTTATTATTGTACATTTTTCGGACATTTGCCGTCATTTGTGTGTTACAAAATTCAAAACACGACGTTTCGGGAATAAGAATCAATTTCCGTTATCAAGTGACTAAAAACTAAAGAAACATGAAACTAGAAAATAAGCCTATGTGAGCTGTAAAATTAAATAAGAATACCACCATTAATTTTACTTCTCACATAGGCTTAGTTTCTAGTTTCATGTTTCTTTAGTTTTTAGTCACTTGATAACGGGAATTGATTCTTATTCCCGAAACGTCGTGTTTTGAATTTTGTAACACACAAATGACGGCAAATATCCGAAAAATGTACAATAATAATAATCGAATATCATATTTTCTACGGAGATCAGGGTTCACTAATACGGTGAATAAAATGTTGACTGTATCTTCACAATTTGTAATCGTAGAGATGTGAAGTGTATACCATTACATGCAGAATTGAAATCTTCTACTTGTTATCCAACTTACATTATTATTAATTGCATAATACTTATAACAACACATTAAAAACGTTATAAACGGCTTCAATTTTGATATTTTCCATTAGTTTTCTGGAATTCAATAGGATTCTACATGACCCCCACTAGTTCCCTATGTACATATTTATAAAACTATTAAATTTAATAAGATGCCGCGTTGATAATGATTTCGCGGTAAATAATTGTATACAAACAATATACAATTCTAATTAAGCTGTAACTAATTAAAGTAGTTAACGTAACATAATTAGATGGACCAAGTTTGATCAATAAGTTACTGTATAACTAAATACCTATCAATTAACCTGACGTAAAGGAGGAGTTTAGTTGAACCTGGTAGTATAGCAGTAATATTAAACAAACAAGTTTATTGACACTATTAGTGGATTTTGTTTTTTAAATAATTATTTTCATTCATTATTTATAATTATATTATGCAGTGTTGACTTTGCTCCTTTGATGTGTTAATATAATATTCAATCTTCTAATCCCAGTGTAGCAACTGGCTAGCACTCAATGTGACATTCAATAACATTTACAGACAATGATTGTATAAAAAATAAAATCACTATACATTTTAGCACAACAATATTCAAAGCATTAATAAACAAATTTAAATACCTTATTTGTGCCTTCCTCTTTGCATTATGCTTGTCATTTACCATTCTATGAGATCACTGTGGCAGTAAGTATTTTACTGTATCCATCATTAGACATTAACTCTCTCTAGAATACTGTCGGCTTCATCTGAAAAGCAAATTAGTTACCCCATATTTGTTTTGAAAAATAAACTACTGTACCGATTATAAGAAACATGCTGTAGTTTTAGTAATCGTAAACATGTTCTATATGAAACACTCTGTATAATATTGTGACAATTACTGTGCAATTAATTACTGACATATATGTTATTTATCCTGAAATTAAAATAACTTTAACGACTGCAGATTACATTCGTAATACTGTGAAAACGAGAGGAATGCAGAAATGACACAATACACAACAGATGTGTATAATAACTTGTCAAGTAGGTGTCAAGAATCAACAATATTATCATGTAAACAATTGAAATTAATTTATTTGTATTATGCTGTACAAACACAGCATATACAGCATATTATGTTGTATCATTAACAGTGATACAACTTCATATAAGATATTAGCTCTATTTATAAGGTGTTTATTACAGTTCCTGTTTGGTTATTCTTCATTTGTGTTATATCGAATGACTCCTTGTACATTAGTGTTTCTATGAACTACAGACTTCATTTCTTGGATGATTTAATGCATTCAATAAATATTTAGGTTAACGTAATATAAAGCGAAGTGAATACACACAAACATTATTGGATAAAAAAGAAGTGGACTAACTAAACGGTTCACACTAGAACACTAAAACTAGTGTTGGGAGGAAGTTACAAAAGTTAACCGATTTATGAAGGATTGTTATTTGCGTTGTGACTGTGTTGTTTATCTTAGTATTTTACTTATGAATTTTAAACATCATATTGGTTTCCAAACAAAAAAAAAAGAAGCACTATATTTGTTATCGGAAAATATTGCTAAAAGTACAACTCGATTTTTATTGTATATTTTGTGTGAAACAGGTTGGGAACTTTCGACCAACAAACATCGGCCACAGTAATAACGTTCTCAAGGTAACTAGTACTAGTCATCATCATCATCATCATCATCATCATCATCGAGAGAGAGAGAGAGAGAGAGAGAGAGAGAGAGAGAGAGAGAGAGAGAGAGAGAGAGAGAGAGAGAGAGAGAGAGAGAGAGAGA